>ADNK01002518.1:0-87500 GCA_000320545.1 Bigelowiella natans CCMP2755
GATGGTGGTGGTCATGTGACGGAGGAAGAAAAAAAGGATGCCCTCAGATGGGGAACACGTTTGAAGAAGCTGAGCAAGGTTGCACGGGGAAGGCGCTTCCCCTGCCCTCATTGGTGCCAGCTTTTTGCGTTTGCCTTGCACTCCCCGGGTCGCTCATGCGGTGTGCCTTTCTCGACTGGTTGCTCCTGTTTGTCAAGCACGCAACTCTGACCGTTGCGGCAAGTTTTTTTGCTTTGCACGTGATTTTTCATTGCGAAGCTTTTTTCCTTCGTTTTCTCAATGTCCAGATTTGTGTTCGTGTGCGTGTTGGCTGTTGTTTGCAATCACAAGCTGAAAATGGCGCAGCTGCGTTCATTGGTGATGGATTGCAGTGCGCACGTGATGTTTTGCTGCAGATTTCTCCGTCTAGCCGTCAATGCACTGCGTTCGCATTGCACGTTTCATTGGACGGGATTGTGCCCATCGCTTTCTAGTTTTCACTGTGGTCACTAGACAACCCGAACAAATGAGCCACGTGAGACGTGCATGACATCTTTCAAGTGCAACCTTGCTGTGAAATGTTTGCTACATCTAGACATGTCAACTCCCACATGTTCTACCATTGAAAGTTGCCATCTAGACACATCAAGATGATGTCATGAAGAAAAATGACAAAATGTTGGCAAAATGATGCACGGATGAAATTTCGCACATCACACATGTTTGCATGCATGTGCATTTGTTTTCCTATAGCAACTACTGTAGATGAATATTCTTTAACAATTATTCCCTCATACTGCAGGTGCTGCTGCTATGGACATTTTCGGCGAAGAAGATTGACACCATGCTCCTCATATCTGGGAAAAAGCAAGATTAGTAAGAGATGCAGCTGCTAACTGTTGTTCATAACACATACTCCTGTTTCGATAGCCACATTTGGTGGAAGGTTCCTAAAGACGCCAGTATTGATCCCCCGATCCAGACGCCATAGCACTTTTCACTCTGTGTTATTGAGGCATCAATGTTGCAAAAATAAATAATTTCCACGATAATATTTTTAGAATACTTCTAATATCTTGTTAGTATTACAATCACGCATAAATTTTCAAACCTTAGTGCTTGTAGGGATGGTTTTTACTTTGAAAGCGGATGGAATTGAGTGCTCTAAATCTCGATTTAGTCTTTCGGGAAGTCCGGGTAAAATTGATGAACCTCCTGTTACAAAAGTTGATGATGATGACGACGATGATAATCATTGTATCAGTGATGCTGCTGCTACTGCTGATGATAGTAGTATGTATAAGATAAATCTACTACATCTGTCGTCTATCTCTCTTTCAGATCAACATTTATGATGCCCCCCCTCCCTCCCTCTCATCATCCGTCACTATTACCTGTGAGGACTATGGAAGAGAACAAATCTCTCCTAATGTCTGGCTCACATGTGTTGATGGACTCTATCACCATATTGGGTATACCATTGAACTTGAATCCGCCCTGTTTTGATTGATTGATGATGTTGTAGCAGTATTTAACAATGGTAATAGCAGCTACTGATGATAATGATGACAAAATAACTTGCTTACAATGTCCTGAGATATATTGAAGTTGCCGGGGTTGAACAAAATCTCGCTGGCCTCATATCTTTCTGATCCAATTTCCAATATTTTCCCATCGGGGAGTTCGTAAGATGTTCTTGGCACGTTCTCGTAGTCCTTACGTGTTTGTAGTAGTAATAGTAATAGTAGTAGCAGTATTAGTATATAAATCAGTAATCATTGCATAAATAACTAACTTAACCATCAGTAAAGTTACAAATGCTGTGTGCGTGTATATCTTGTACTACTATTGGACTGTTACTACGACACTACTAACACTACCACTACGACAATACCTTAGGGTTAAAACTTGAATCTGCCACACGGCATATCGATTCCTGTGTGTCAGCAGCAATTATATATGATTCAAATTCATATTGTTATTATCATCATTATTGTAATGATTTTGTTTTTGCTGAGCACCTTTATATCCCGAACCACTTCCATACACATGTATCGATGAAATGAGGCAGTCGTGTTCTGTCACAAAGAAAAGCAATGGTAATACGAAATCAAAGCTTGGATTATGTGTCACGTTGTGGTCTCAGTTATTTGTGTACTGTTAGCAATATTGGACATTGAAATTAATATAAGTATATGCATTTATCATAGAACCGGAAACGTGCTAAGACTTGTCTTGAGTGCTCCTTTGTCAAATTTCTGATGTTGATGAAATTATGAATGTGTGATGATCGATTACTTTAGGATCGTAGTAGCGAATGAATAAAAAGCGGAAGGAAATTGCTGTGCCTCTACGATGTGAAAACGCAAGTAGTTACAAATTACATGATAAGGATGGCATTTTATTCGTGATGACGACTACGACGATGATGGTTTAAGGGAAAAGAAAGTGATAAATTAATGAATTGGATAAAATGCTGCTGATGGAGAGAGCTTGTTTGAGACTCTTTTTCTAGAAAGTAGCACGCATAGACAGACACGCATTAATATATACTATACTGACCTTCTTCAGTAGGTATGGAGGCACCAGCTCTAGTGGAGTGTCCTGGTAGTAGTAGTAGTAGTAGTAGTAGTAGTAGTATTGATAAGCGATGATATATCATTCGATGTATGTGTGAACATGCATGCATGCGTCCATTCAGATGTGCTGCTGCACTATATTATTGTTTGTGCTCGCTAGCTTGTGTGCGTACGACGCATGCGCAGAAAAGTTTGACAATAATACTGTCATTGAATACACGACGCGGTGCTTTAATGAATTACTACTTTCTTTCGAAATAGTAACTGTTCCAGAGCGACATCAAGCATTTCTCTGTGGGAGGTGTAGTAGCAGTGATAGTAGATTTTTTGCTTCAGTTTAATGGTATGGTGGTGATTTATTTGGGAGAAGAGATGTTTCAAGTTATTATTTGTTAAGAGTAAGGAGAGAGTTACAGGCAGAAAATAGAATGGTGTTTTAATACCACCTTCTCTACCACCATCACCATCACCATCATCACCATACTCTACCACCGTCTATCACCATCTCACAACTAGGTGCTACATAATCATAAATCAATTATAATATATGTACTATGCATATCTCCGTACTGTTTTTATTTATGTGGATTTATGTGAAGGACGTTTGCTCTTAACTACCACATGTTCTTTCCTACATCACATACTTCCACTTCTATATTACTAATACTATTACTAATACCCTGCCATTCTAGTTTTTCGAACGCCTTTGTTGAGTACATAACCGTCGTGTACAGGCACCTGAGCATGATGATGATGATGATGATGATGATGATGATGATGGCCATATATTCAAACGAAACGCCATCAATGGTGTAATAACGATATTTTGTATTCTCAAAATAAGGTTACATTATTGTAGCCGTCTTTTTTTATACATACATGTTTCTACAGTGCTGTAAGTAGTAGTAGTGTTATTTCACCAATCTTCTACCACACCGAACTATACTACTACTACTACTACTACTACTGGTACTACTATTAAAATCTCAATAAGCAATGATACCAGCACCTGCCTGTTTACCACCACCAGCAACAACAACAACAACAACAACTACTACTACTACTACTACACTACTCTTTGAAATGGAAAAATAGCGGTGTATGGCGAAATTAGTTGCTTTTATTTTGCTTGTACTAATATCTTGATTTGCTGTATTTTGCTTTTACTAATATTTCATTTGCTGTAGTTTACCGTACTAGTGACCCCCCCTCCTATGTCGACGACGAGAGCTACGTGCTTGCCAACAGCAAATGAAGCCAACACAGAATCCTTTACTAAAAATGTCGCAGGGGAGTTATGCTTTTCGAACAGTAGCTCCATTAATTTTTTCCGGTTCTAAACGACAACAATACATGAAATAACAACCAAAGCCAAAATCAGTATCATTTAGCAGCCATTACGGTGAATGGTGAATCAAGTACCTCAGGAGGATTGAAGGTGGGCTCTGCCACTAAGACAGGAAACTCTTTCAAGTCAACTCGCATATGTTTTGTGAAGGCGTAATTCCAAATTTGCTCTACAGCTTCCCAATCTTTGACTATCCCGTTACGGAGGGGCTTGCAAATGTCCATGTTATCTCTTCGAAACGTGATGCCTTGTGATCCAATAAAATATTTTCGACTATTATTTATGGGCTGTTTCATCTTTCTTTTTGTATCAGCACTGGGGGTTGCCTCTGAGACAGCCGCAGTAGCAGATGGCGGTAACGTTGTCGTCATCATTTTTACATCCTCTTTCGAAGCAGACTCCACCTCCATGGCGGATGATACTGCTCTTACTCCACTGTTATCACTTTGCTTTCCATTACCTCCTCCTCTGGTGATCCCCACTGCCGTAGGGATCACAACCTTCGGAAGATCTTCACCCGCATAGCCAGCTTTTGTGTATGTTGTTCCCACATCTATCACAAGTGCTCCAACCTCATCGCCACCATACATGACTTCTTTTCAATTATTCACCTTCCTCGTCTTATTGGTCTCTGCCGTTTTACTTTTTTTAATCCTACAATATATCCTTCTCCTTAATTAACCCCACTTTAATCGTCGAAGATGGGTGGTACTCGCTCACACTGCGCTGCTGACTGTTACGCCCGATCCTAACAAAATTGTACTTTTTATTACTGGATCTAGTCTAATAATACGCGTGCATATGTGTGCGAGAGAGGGAGTGCAGGAGTGGGAGACAGTGCGCGCGTGTGTGTGTGGAGAAAGAGAGGGGGAGAGAGAAACATGCGTGAACTTTCTCGAATGAAAAATTTGTCAAAACGGCACACCCCCCCACGCCAAATACATTTAGGTCACCACACGAGTCAATGAAATTGAAAACATAGTGAGGGGGAGGTCGGACACTTAAATTCACACGGCATTGCGGAGCTCTCACGAAGGTGTTTGTGTGGCGCCATTAGCACCTTGTTGGTACGGTGAGTCAATGATGATTTGGAGAACCTTGTTGTTGTTATTGTTGTTGTTGTTGTTGTTGTTGTTGTTGTTGGATGTTATCATTATTGGTAGTAGTATTCTCTTCCCATTTTTAATTTCATCGTTATTTTGTTTTGAGTTTTTACATCATTTTAGGTTTTGGACATCATCCTTAGGTCGTCCCTAGACGTAGATCTATCGAAAATATTTTATCAGTCATCTCAACAGCGAAAAAAATAAAAACAAAAAAATAAATCGTGTTGAGTGCCGAGAAGGATTATTCCATGATTATTTTGTCGGGAGAAATGGCTGAATAATAGTAGATACGAAGGAGCACAAGGCTGTATCATCCGCATTTCTGGTGGTGGTGGTGGTGGTGCCGCTTCTGCACAAGAAGTAGAATACATCCTACGATCATCACATCCACCAAAACAAAAAATCAGGACAGCAATACTTTGATCCAGAGCGAAGAACGAAAACAAACAAAAAACAAACGAGGGGCGGAACAGCGAGCTAGTATTCCGATGGGTGTCAACTACAGTCACCTCCGCGATGTTGTCAGAGTTCTCGGGCTTAATCTCTCGAATGGGTCACTAGAAATAGTAGCTTCTCCAAATTATTAGTTAGATGACATGACGGCGTGTTGCAGGCGATACCTGGCAAGGAATGACGTTGAAATTCTGTTTAAGCTGGTTCCCAACAAAAACATTACAGTGCAGAACTTAGTAAAATGGCGAACTAAGGTAAAATGAGACAAAACTATTTAAATCAGCTGACATCCTTACGTACGTACAGGTAGAGGAGGCATCGACATTTTCTTGTTGTCGAGACAAAAGAGGAGAGCTTAATAAAGAGTTTCACATCACCGAAGTTGAGGTATTGATTTCGCACAAGTTGTATCTTTCCTTACATAATAATATTCATCCTGCTGAACTGCGACCCTACTTCCTACCCAACAACCAGGATTACTTAATATTCATGGGGGTTAATGTTTCTGAGATGAAAAGCAACGTGGTACTGGATTTGGAAGCCAAGATGAAAAATGAGGATATAAGCAAGAAGATCATTAGGACCTATATTACTGCAAGGGTAGTAGTGAAGAGTACTTTAATTTCATACCTCCTTCAATACAGAAGACTCTTTGTTGTCTGTTGTTCGTCATTTTTTTACTCAAAGTTGATGTTTGATGCTTTGAGGATTTTGGTCAAATTGATTCATGCTTGTATGTTGCAAAATGCAGGAATGGGACAACTCTTTAATCGACCTTCCAAAGAGTCAAATCGCTATCGGAGAGTTCAGTGTTGTTCTTTTCGGGGCAAAGGAGGTCAAAATGCAAGAGGAATTTACAGAAAGATTTGTCCTCAAGTATCCCAAGTTATTGGAACAGAAAATAGAAAATGAGAAGATTGGATGGATTGTAGAACAAAAAGACCTTGAGGAATTTCTTTGGAAGCACGAAAAATCTAGATTAAGTCACTATGACACATTGATGACTGAAAACGTTCAAGTGTGGATCTCGAAGGAAAAACATCTAGAAAGACAAACAACACGATTACACTGATTTGTCATTTGTGTTAATAAATTTTCAAAAATTCTGAAACATCAAATTCCTCATCATGGAAATTATGTGTTGAAGCTTACCTTCTTGCTGCTTGGATCGTCGCATATCATGACATCGAATAGAGAGAAATAAATAAGCCCACAGCTGCAAAATCCGCTACTCTCCGGAGTCTCCTAGTTTCCTAGCACCGCTAGACAGACAGGAACAAAGATCGTGAACAGATTCTCGGATGCCGATTCAAAGATTCGAAATTCCACAAACATGTTTACATCATGTTAGCAACAGAGCAGTGATGCAAATGCTGCTTTCAACTATGCAACAGCTCAATCCATCGATTACAGAACATTTTGCAGTTATTGTTTCGCTGCAAATGCAAGCAAGCACCTTGAACCTGCGAGCAAAAAGCTTCAAATTTAGAAATTGCTCAAGAATGAATTGTTAAGAGGCTGGATCTCTAGATCTGGCTCATTTTACTAAGCGCCTAGCGCTGTGTCAGACATCTGTGCGTGTAAAATGTGTGAGACGGCTAGACGGATGCAAGTCGCAAGTGATCAAATCTTTTCAATGGTCATCATCCTGATGTAGCTATGCAAAGCAGCGGCCACAGCTGGACAGCGCTTAGGTCATGCATGCAGAATGTGCACATGCTGACACGTGTGCAAGTGCGTGTGCTGTGCACCATGCTTATTATATGCTGCGTGCATTATTGACTAGCACAGGGTTTGTGCAAACCCTGTGCTTTTGCGCGCGCGGCCTGGCGCGTTCAATCGTTGCAATTGTACATTGGAAGCACACTGGAGCCTGTTTGAAGTTCAAATTTGAATTTTTTCCAATTTCAGCTTCAAAACCTCAGCTTTCAACGCTTGCCGCCAGCGGGCGCAAACAATTGCAAAATGCTTGCCAATTCTGAAACAGCTAGCGCAGTTGCACTTGCTGTGCCACAGCGTTTTGCAAGCTCATGAGGTGTGCTAGCTAGCTAGTCTAGTAGTGTTTGTGCGGTGTGCGCCCGCACACTAGCTAGCTTTGCATCATTGTGAAATTTCAGCACACGCACGCAAAAATTGCTCTCAAACAAGAGGTCATGCCACTCGCGTTGCAGTTTTGACGGAGTTGTGCAGTCGTTGCAGGGTTTGACGGAGTTGTGGAACACTGAATGGCCTGCGCGATGAGTCTTCGTCCCACTGTCAGTTGCTCTAGCTAGCTAGTCTAGTAGTGCCAGTAGTGCCGTGCTCATGCTGTAGTATTGTGGCATGCACGCATGTCTAGCCCTAGAGCTAGCCAGGGTGCTGCAGTGTCTAGTGTCCTGGTGTCTAGATGTCTAGATCTAGAGACGTCTAGACGTGACAGTGAGATCACTAGATCATGCTAGCATGAGTGTGTCAACTGAATAATCATGAGACGAAACGATGATTCCAATCTAGCAATCTCGCACAGCTATGCTAGCATGGCACGCCGACGAGGAAGCGCGTTCTACTAGCCCAGCAGCTTTTATGTGAGTAACAAAAGCGACTTTGTCGGTAAATCCTATTGTCATGCGCCAGAAAATTGCGTTCATGCAAAACAAAAAGCAATGACCTAGCATTTTAAGGCACAAGCACAATGCACAGCAATATGTTAATTTAAACTTTATGTATATTGTCTGGACTGGGAACACTGCAGCATTTTTTTTCCGGGGATCATCATCAAAAGGTTTTCCGATTGTTCGATGTTAAAATAAGTATTTTATTTTTGTAGTCGAGACGGATACAAAAAATCGTGATTGAGTAAATCATCGACTGTCGGCCTTTCCGAAGGATTTCGATTTAAACATCTGCGACAGTAAAATTATTTGTCAATTCTTATCGCCTTTGTATTATATATATATATATATATATATATATATATATCTATTTTTTTAAAAAATGTTGCTACATTTTGATACAGTCCATCAATTTTTTGTCTGGATGGGATGGTATCTTGATTGCGTGTTTGGGGTCACATATGGCAAACATCTTTTGCATAATATTCTGAGAATGAATTAAATATAAAACAACGTATTTGTTAGATGGTGACCAAAGATATGAATAAGTATGAGCCTGCCTCATCACTATCACCTTGATATGTGCAAAAGGAGCTCTTCCAAATGCCATTTGATATAATATACATCCCAAAGACCAGATGTCGGAAGACCTGAACAAGGTATAAGTACAGATAAACGCTGTGGTGGATGATTGAACTATATTTGAACGAAGATTTCCTCGTATTATCGTCTACCTTCGAAGTCTGAAAAATTTGCCATCATCCTCCCCCCCTTTGATAGTGGAGGCGTTACTTATTGATTCGGGAGACATGTAGTTCAATGTTCCAACCTAAAAGAGAGACCGTAGTAATATCATCGAATATGTAGAGCACGCGCACTACTACCATGTACTACCATTCATTACCTGGCTGTCGCGAACGACGGAAGTAACATCATCTCGGATTTGGCGTGCAATGCCAAAATCAATAATCTGTTTGTACAAACATCGATGGGAAAGATTGACCATAATATTATGAATTTTGTTTGCTTGTAGATAGAAGCAGAGTACAGGAGTGCACAGCGAGAACAGCAGTCGTATTTTCTAGTTATTCTAACTACCACTACACTACTGCTATATACACCACCTTTACAATTCCATCAACAAGGACAAAGTTCTGGGGCTTAAGATCCAAATGCACAATCCTCTGCTCATGTACAATCTATGTAGTAATATTTGGCAGCACGCACTATCATCAATCAATACGACTACGAAGTAAGACTACGATGATAATACCACACAATATAATGTATATTCTACATCGCACGCAGCATACAGACATGCATAATGTCTCTGTATGTCTGTAAACTAACACCACAAATTATTATGGCTACTAGCGGTCGTATAATTATCACCTTGACGCATTTCAGTATCTCTTCCCAATAAGCTCTGATTAGCGATTCGCTAAGACTTCTTCGACTAGATAGCATCATACATGCCCAAAAAATCAAATAATTTGACCACCACTACAATGACCACCACCACCACCGCCACCACCTCCTTTAATTCTTTTTCTTATTTTTACAATGCTAATCAACACCGCATCAACGCTGACAGATCCGTAGATCCGATCTCGAAAATCATGAAGATCTTATTCTCAGATTTCTTTTCCTGAAAGGTCAATGGATAGAGATGATGACGGAGGAAATTAATGAGAATAATAATAGTGACAAACTATAAACGCACTAACCTCTGCATCTATTAGCTGTATAACGTGTTGTTGTTTCCGAAGCTTTACGAGTAAGTTGATTTCCATCCGATAGTTACCTATGTGCTGTAGTAATATCGTGAGACTACTACTACTACTACTACTACTACTACTACTACGGGAATTTGCATAGTACCACGACTACTAATCAATCAATCAATCAGAGGAGGAGGGCTAGTTTGAAGATTACATTGGTATTACTATGATGTACTACCTGATGGTAATGGGAAGGTTCTATATCAATTACTTTCAGTGCATACATTCTTAAATCCGAACTAATCACACGGTATACCTAAAAGAAAAATACTATCATTACAATAACCTTCGTCGATCAACTGCAACTCATGATTGTAGGTACTACCGCAGAGCTGCCCCCCCTTCCGATGAGAGATGCGCTAATGTATGTCCTTCCTTTGATATTAAATCGCTTTCTGCTGCTACTGATATTGTTACTGCTGCTGCTGCTGCTAACTTTCTTAATGCTGGTGGTGGTGTAGACGTTGTTCGCAGTAGTAGGTGCAGTGATAGTAGCAACTGATGCTCCAGCCTTCTTAGATAATGATGCTGCTGCATTTGTCGCTGCGTCACCTCCCCCCCCAGCACTTGCAATATCTCTGATTGATGATGAAGATGAAGATGATGGCTCTGTTGAATGTCGCCGTGATCCTGCATGTTTTGAATTATGACCTTGTTGCTTTTGCTGCTGATGATGGTGCCGAGAGTAGACGTATGCAGCAGATTTAGAAGATGCTGGTGTCTGGTACAGAATACGACGACGATGGTGGTGAGGCGTTGCACTTACTGTGGCAGTAGTAGTAGTGGCAGCAGTATGACTAATAATGCCCGTGGTCATTGTCGTTTTCGAATGGTCTTTCTTTTTTCCGGTGATGCCTACAACAGACGACTGACTACTCTGGTTTGAGACGTTACTAAAATTGCTGCTTTTCCTTCCATTGATGTCAGTGTCGGTCATGTCATTAGTAGTGTTCTCAGCAGGGTAGAAAGATTTTACAACAGGTTGTTTATGTTTATTGAGTAGAGCCGACTGCTCGCTCCTAGTTCGAATGACAGGTTTATGATGAGAGGAGGATAGTAATAATGATGATGTCATTTTCGAATCACTAGCTTCCATACTTTTTTTCCTCGATGACATAACATTCATTTTGGATCTCGGAGTTTGAAACGAAGACGATGGAGCAAGATCATTCGGTTGATGTGTTGCAAGAACCGCATCGTTGTTGCTCACCTCTACTAATCCATTTTCTTCTTCTTCTTCTGTCCCTTTTGAAGACGTTCCAATTGCAAATTTAAGCGAGGTCCGCCGCAGTTTGGATGCAGCTGTTGTAAGCAAGCCACGACTGGTAGCTGGGAGATATAGATTTTTCTTCCTAGTGTTTTGGCGCGATGAATCTAGATTGCGAGTTGCAGTGGCAGCTAGACTGGATGATATTGTTGTTGTTGACACTTTCTCTTTTGCCAAGACTGCGGAGCTACAAGTAGTATCAATCGAAGGACGGAGGATTACGTTCAATTTATCAGTTACTTTTCTTTCCCCCATTTCCGAGACAGTGGGAGTATCCCCCTCCTCAGTAGCATCAGTTGCACGCCTTGCAAGGAGGTAGTTGTTGCTTTCATCGTGGACACTTCTTTCGCTAGGATCGATATTTTCTTTATCCTGTAATCTATTTTGGTGTTGGAGATGAGCATTTTCCCTTCGCGCTGGCTTTTCCTGAGAAGACTTAATCCTTATTTTGGTAGAAGTGTTCAAAGCTTTCTCGCCATTATGCTGATCCTGGTTTTCTTTTGAAGCTGGATTTTTATCACCCTGGTTTTCAACTTTATTTTTGTTGAAATCTTCTTTCCGTTGATTTAAACTGTTGCCTTCTTTACCAGTGCCAATGTTGCTCTCATCATCATCGTAGTCTTCATCGTCGTCGTCGTCGTCATCATCGGCAGTGGAAGAGACTTCTACTCTCTTGGCTTTTCCTAAATTAAATGATACAACGTGCTTGATCTTTGGCTTAGATCGCGCAACGAATGTCCCTAGTTTACGGTTCTGGGCTCCCGGAAGGCTTCTGAGTCCAAATCTCGAGGTGGTGGAAGTAGAAGACACCTTCGCTGCCTTGGAGCTGCTGTTTGTATTCAGACCGCGTCGTGATGGTAGAGGCATTGAATTTCCCGCCTTTCTCCTCCTCCTTCTGCTCGTCCTTCCTGTTATGTCTCCATCACCTCCTTCAAGAGCTCCTGGAGGCTTCAACATTATGTTCCGTTGAGGGGTTCTGGCAGACTCCTTTTTTTCAATACGACAGAGGAAAGATATGTCGTACATATTGGAAAAGATCCCTTTTTCAAAAACACGATATATATTTAAACCTCACCAACCTTATAGCAAGCGAAATGGGGGGGTTTTCTGTTATGATGCATCAAAAAAAGGTGAATTTACACTTAGGGGCGCGAACCATGAAGCCGTTGGAACATGATTCTTGCTGAACAATGACATTTAAGTGTTGGAATGAGTTTTATTTCTCTTGTCTCAAGCTGCGACATTGGCAACAATGAAATATATGTCAGAAAATTCGCATCTATTTATAATTTAACTGTCCTCAAATACATTGGTTAACACCTAGCAAATTACAAAATTATATCTTAAATAATAGAAGAAACCTGCGAAAAATGCCAAGACTCTCCAGGAATCTCTGGAGACATATCTTTGTGTTTGGAATTTGGGAGCCCGAGAGAACAGCGGTTTTTGGTTAGAACTGGGACCAAACTAGTGCACATGTTTTTGATTCTTTTATTGTCGCATGTGAATATTCTAGGACGATTGTTTTCGTGATTGGAAATCGTTCGAAACGACGAAGAAACGCCACAGTCGAAGAGATTGCTATCCCCCCCAGGCCATACATTCCAAGCACAATAGAAGGCTGACTGCATCTTGAAAGATAAAATGCCTGAGGAGTCAATTTACGATTTAATCCCTAAACCAGTGTCTGCGTCGAAGAAAACGGTGCGGTATAAAAGCAAATTCAATCCGAAGATGCCGCCATCATACTCTACGTTCGGTCGTGGGGCTAGAGGACAACATACCACATCTAACGTTGGAGGTGATATGCAGAGTAACAAATCATCCAAAGCCAAAGGTTCTACATTCGGTCCAACTACAAAGCATCAAGTTGATTTCCAGAAATTCAAGACAAGAACGAAGAAGGGATTACCGACTCGTAATTCTACCATCGTGAATTAATATTTCACACCTTGCCTGAATGTATTAACAAAATATTCATCGATCTTTTCGAAGTATCACAGAGATGATGCATTTATCTTCTATTGCGACTATTTTGCGCATCATTTATTAATAACTGGCTCTGCTCTATATTCAGCCAAGAAGTTCACATATACTGACCGTCGAAAACCTGGTTTGAGCATGAAACTGGAGAAAAGAGCAATTCCAAAGAAAGAAAAGAAGAATTTCATCACGCAAAATGCTGTCGATGCTATCATGAAAGGTATGATGGCACACTGAGAGTAGCTTTCTTTTCAGATTGTGTAACTTATTCATAAACTATCAGTGACTAGAAAGCCTGAGAAGAAGGACGTTAGATTCGTGAAAAAGGCAGAATATGGAAAGGTTCCAGGATACTTAAAAGAGGTGAAAGCAGATATTCAAGCAGAAAGAGAATTCATCGAACAGATGTTGGAGAGATCGAAAGAGGAAGAAGACACACAGCCTAAGAATCGAGTCATGGATGAAGCTGAAAAGGAAGAGGTTCAGTTCTTTTCATTTCAAACGTGTAATTTTGTTTTGGATAAATATGCCAGAAATATAAATTATTGAACTGTACTGGTTTTTACTCACACCACTATTTTACCTCAGCTCCTGGACGCTCTGAAGATGAAGTGGGGGGAAGTTAATGAGAAATATCAAAAGATATCTCACGTAGTTAAGCTGGATACAATTGGAAAGAAGCGCAGGAAAGAACAATACGAAAAAGAGCTCACCGAGCTTGATCAGGCTATTCAGAAACTCAGTAGGGGAACTGTATTCATTGCTGATGAATAAGTGAAGCAAGACTTCCGTTAAAAAGACGATCACACAGTTTCCGTACGCGACTTGATTTTAAAAAAACCACGCAGGAATTGTCCAGGAGTGCTCGAGGAAATAATTTTGTAGCATTCTTCTAGGATACTTTGCTGATCAATAAGTGTACCGTCTGCATGTGATTTTCTCCTCATGATTTTCTCCTCATTTCATCTCGTGGATATGTTGGAATGGCAGTAGCATGTGATGACATCCGTATAGCGTGCGTGTATGCGCCGTGCCCCTTTTCCAACAGATGTGACAAGTACATCTCATGCGCATCGCAAGGACATGCAAGATAGCATGGTTGCTGCAGCTTGCATCATTGGAAAATTCAGCAGCGTATCGTATGCCACAATCGAATAACACGCATAAAAATTAAATTCGTGAGTCCGCCTTCGTCAATGAACGAATCGAAGTGAACTTGATACGATACTAGCTGGCGCAGGGATGAGTCTGTTGCGACTAGCTGCGCCACTTGCATCTAGCTATATATAGCTATTAGTGCATGCATGCATGTAGATCATCACGGCGTGATGGTGCATGCATCGTATTTGCATTGCATTGTTGCAGTTATGTTGCATTAGGGACGACTTTCATCGCATATGTATGCTTAAATATGCCAAGTGCTTACACATCCGCCGCACGCGCATCGCATGCTGTGTGATGTGTTGTTGGCATGTCGTCAGCAGTAGTTACAGTGGATTCCGGCGATGTTAGTGCACGAGTCACCCAGCTCCCCCATTTGTCTGCTGCATGCTGAGCTCCGCTCCGCCCACCACCCGGCCGCTCCTTGTCTTGAAAATTCGGATTGAGCTAGCGCTAGGCTAGTACAGCTGCGGAGGGCGGGAATGTCGAAATGCTACTGCGATTCGTAAAAACATTCAACGTTCTATTAAAAGTTTCCGTAGGGCCTATGTCGGTATGTACGCTTGCGACGTCGAACCTATAAACCGAGCGAGTTTGTATGAGCGAATTTCCTTCAGAATCCCCCCCCCTTCATTTTTCCGGCAGCAGTCGTCACTTGTTTGCCTCAGATGTATATGGTACATGACTAAGTACATACGTGGCTTCGATAGCTGCTGCTTGGCACACAAGGACCATGGCACAGCACAGTGACATAACAATATACGAAATTAACTGTTGTACTTTCCCTCTTCTTCTTAACTAATTATTGCATCGGCACAAACAATGCCCTTCAAGGTAGAACTCGTTGATGCAGGAAAAAATAGGATACGAAGTATGGATGATGTTGCCTTCTCTTTCATCCGAACCCCGGCTAAGATAATCGCTCGCTTCAACAACGGTTTTTAATACACGACATTTGAAAGATAACAGTGAACGATACAATTACTACCTCCACGGTACTGAAGGCTTATTTTTGAACAACCTCATCCAACACCTCGTATTCTAGATGAAGATGATGATATTTGATTTGTTATTGCTGATTACTTCTATTGATTTTCTTTACCTTCTCATTTCTCGATTTTCCCTACAAATTATCATCGTAAGCTAGTGATTAATATCGCCATCTTCGTCAGCTAGTGATTACTATCGATGCGCTCCACATGCTAGCATCTAAATCGCCTCCTCATTAGCTTCGAAAGTATCTATCCCCGTTCAGGGATATTAACCCATGGTTCTGGAGAACTGAAATTCTGCCGGTTATTATGGTTTTTAGATAGATCACTCCTATCTCCTCCAAACCAACGTTGAAGTTCTTTAAATTGTTGTGCGGCTATGACATGAGTATTATTCAGCATCCTCCAGCACCCTCCAGCACCCTCCAGCACCCTCCAGCACCCTCCAGCACCCTCCAGCACCCTCCAGCACCCTCCAGCACCCTCCAGCACCTCATTAGTTGTTGAAACCATACGAATCTCTTTAAGTTGTTCGATTTGACGCATTTGTCACGTACGTCAACGTTCTCGATTTGACGCATTTCTGAATCAACATACATTTTGTCAAAATTCGAACTTATATTGGTGACGATTGGAAAAAGCATACTGTTTTTATCTATACGACAACAAATATTATCTTGTCGTATCAGTGAATCAGCGACGTTTCAATTGCTGTTGGCTTCAAAATAAGCCGTCGTTGGGCGACGACCACACATCTGAAGGAGGCCGATCCTCGTCAACGCAGGGTTTGAAAGAGATAGAGTGAGAATCTTTATTCTCCAGCGTGCGTGCGTTGAATTCAATAAGAAAGATACGTCTCAAATCACCAGATTGCGATCAATCAAGAAGGGACCAACCAACCAACCCACGCTGCTTTTCAAAAATGATGCACAAGCCAAGTTTTCGAAGGGTGCGCCTCTCACGTCTCTCCGCTGTGATTATCATGGCCTCCCTTATTTTTTCTACTTGGTGCATATTGAAATATTGTGCTGCATCATCGTCACCACCTAAAATAAAGTTGAACAACAATTATACACGCATGCAAACAACAAATGTGGTGGGAGGAGGAACAAGTAGTAGCCATCATTTCCTGCTCGGTTCTCCTATTCTTCGTCATTCGTCGAGCAGAAGTAAGCAGCAAAGGGCTACCACTGTAGCAAATGGCAACGGATCCAAGGCGCGTGCGATACGATAGAAGATATCAATGTTACAAAGCAGCAGCAGGGACTTGTTGAACGTCGTCATCGTTCACATATTACTACTGCTACTACTCTACTTTTACTATCTCTAATTTAGTACATATGCGTCGTCTGTGAAATATCTTTTAATAATTACCGTTGTAGTAGTATTTCAACCTGAAATCGTGGAGCAGAAGCCAACCAGTTAAAATTAAACACATTGTTTCTTCTTCTTCTTCTTCTTCTTCTTCTTCTTCCTCTTCTTCTTCTTCTTTGTTTTTCCGACTTTGGTATTATTAGGTGAAACACTGCATACTTTGGTTTCGAAATGATCTACGAATCCATGACAACGCAATCTTCCACCACCCGTCAGTTAAAGCTGCTGAACGAGTTACGCCTGTGTACATCTTCGATCCTAGACACTTTAAGGATACTGACTTTGGATCTTCAAGAAAAACAGGAGGATTCCGTGCGCAGTTTATTCGCGAAAGTGTAAATGATCTGCGCTCGTCCTTAAAAAGTTTAGGCAGCGACTTGAGTATGTTTGTTGATAAACCGGAGGACGTGTTACAAAAACTAGCTGGACCTCAATCAATCGTGATATGCCAGGAAGAGGTTACATCAGAAGAATTAAATGTGGACAAGGCAGTCTCAAAGGGGCTTCACAAGGTTGATTCAAAACTGGTGAAAGTGTGGGGACCAACGCTCTATCATCCAGATGATCTTCCTTTCTCAATGGATAATCTACCAGAGCCTTTCACAGTCATGAGGAACACACGTACGTATTATTTTGCATGTTACTGCTTCCTTGCATACGTATTTGTTGTGAGTGGTATGATGACACTGGGGCGATTATTGAGCCATAAAGAAGGATGGAAGCAACTACTGGTCAACATCTTCCTTCCTCCCACCCACTCCCCCTTTCTCTCTCTCTCTCTCTCTCCATACAATTTCTACAGTTGAAAAAAGGGCCAAAGTTGAGGTTCGTGAGCTGCTACCGGATCCAAAACTTCCTGCTGCAAATCAGGTGGTGTTAGTGGTGGAAAAGTGGTGGTGGTGCTCACGAGTAGTAACGGGACGAATAAATTATTCCAAAATCGTGATCACTATCATCAGCATCCGTAATTATTGATGTTCTTTGGCTTTGCTCCATGATTAATTACATTGATTAATTACAGGCAGACGGTTCACTCAAAGACGTACCTTCCCTGGAGGCACTGGGATTCTCGAAAGAAGAGATATCTGAGATGCAAACGCAAGATGAAGATAAACGTGGAGTGATGAAGTTTACAGGGGGCGAGACTAAGGCCATGGAACGTGTTGCACATTTCACTAAGACTGCCCTCAAAGTATGAAATTGTGCTTTGTCATATGACAACAACTTTCTGATTATAGTGCAGTTGATGTGCCAATATAAGCAAAAGGAAACACAGATTCTTTCAAAAAATACTACTACTACTACTTACACTGCTGCTATTCTTTATTTTTGTTTCAGTGATATTATTGGGTTGCTTCAATGATGTTGACTACCTAAACTTCGAGATCCGACTAAAGAATAATATTTTCAGACGTATAAGAAAACAAGAAATGGACTTATAGGAGAATCTTACTCTTCGAAATACTCACCATGGCTAGCATGTGGTTGCTTGTCCCCTAGGATGATATATTGGAAGGTTAGTAAGGACAGTTACGACGCCGACATATACGTAAAACTTAATTCCAAGTGTTACTGTTACCAATCAATACAGACGGCTCATCCGTTTAAAAAAAACCAAAAAACTCAGCATGCATATGGATAAATTAATCGCCAAAAATAATATCTAAACCTTCAAATCCAGACGAGAATTAAAAGGGTAGTAGCACAACCAACAACAAGACTATGATACAATAAAATTAAATCCCCTAAGTTGTCATCATCTTGTTTTTATTAGAATGTTATTTGCATAATATATAATCCTAGACACGTGAATATGAGAATGCACATGGTGGTCAAACTGTGGACACGTATTGGCTTATCTTTGAACTTATGTGGAGAGACTTCTTCCGATTTTATTGCGTGAAGCACGGAGATTCTGTATTTCATCTCTCTGGCCCTAAGAACACCCGACGAGCCTGGTCTAGGTACATCTTACACTAGTATATTGTGCATATTGATCTCGATTTCGTTGGAAAAGTAGAATTCAAAACACGTCGTGAAGTCTGTTTGCAACAAGAAGAAGAAGAAGAAGAAGAAGAATCCATAGAATTGCTGTATAACTAATGACTAAATCATAGTACATAGAAAGTGTTTTATTCAGTAGGATGTTGTTGTCATTCAGTTTTACTAAATTTCCCCCGACTGATGATCTAAATCATCTTGAATATATGTACAGTAATAATTAAGAAGAGGCAAAAATAGTGGCAACTTTACTGGTATTAATGCAAACAATTATTGTTAAAAATGCAGGGATAGTAAACTCATCAACGCATGGAAAAAAGGCCAAACAGGAATTCCTTGGGTGAATCTTCACTTTTTTATAATACTTTTACTACCAATACCCCTACCATTACAATATCTCAACTAATCTCAACTAATACTACCGCTACCACTCTATTACTCAAGTGCAAAATTAAAGTAGTTCTTCTTGTTACTAGCCAGTATCCGAACCTGCCATAATATCATAGTCATGATGTTCAACTTCCATTCAACGCGCTGCTTCTGCTGCTACTACTGCTGCTGCATAGGTGGATGCGAACATGCGGGAGTTACTTCAGACGGGTTTTATGTCCAATCGTGGGCGACAGAACGTCGCATCTTATCTAGTTCATGATCTAGGGGTTGACTGGAGGTAAAATATGCTCCATCATCGTCACCATAGGACACGCACTAATTAATGACAAACACGGTTTCTTATATCTTCATTCTCATATATTTACAAATCCTCGTCATATTGTTGAAAAGGTATGGCGCTGATCATTTCGAAAGCCTTCTCTTGGATCACGACGTGTGCTCTAATTATGGCAATTGGGTAGCAGCAGCTGGCTTAACTGGGGGAAGAATAAATCGATTCAATATGTCCAAACAAGCAAACGACTACGACAAGGACGGAAGATATGTAAAGATGTGGTGTCCGGAGCTGAAAGGTATTAATATTACTACACGATTGTTTGTGCTGATTATATTATCTTTATCTCCTCAGTGTTGGTAATAGCTCGATTCATTACTTGTTTTGTTTTGCCTTGTTCTACGGTTGTAATTTGCTCTCTTCTTCAGAATTGCCTTCCAAGTGCGTGCATTCCCCATGGGACCTCTCGTCTTCAGAGCAGTCAAGATTCGGTGTATTAATAGGAAGCGATTATCCAGCTCCAATTAGAGCACCGAAGAGAGGATATACAGGAGGGGGAGGAGGAGGAAAAGACAATCGCCCTCGAAGAAATGGAGGAGGGAGATATAAGTAACTATTGCATTTCTTTTTAACAACAGTACTAACTTGGGAACAACCATATTAACAACCATATTAAGCACCTAAGTATTGCGTGTTGTATCACTTGTTTATCATGCAAGCCTAGCGAATAATAATTAGCTATCTGATGCTGACTATAAGCGGATCATTTCTTACACTATTTTATAACAGGAAAACGAAGAATTTCAGAGGGAAGGGGAGAGTACATCGAGGCAGGACGCAGGATTTCTACACGTCTTAGTCATTCTCCATTTCATTAAAATTAGCTTCCTTGACCAATTTTAGATGCTTAATCGTTCGCCATCTTGCCTCTCATTTCGTTGGCCATGCCAGCATGATACAAGGAGGATGCTACAAAAATAAATTGCATGATGATGAGCACAATCTGAATAAGCAGCAGCTAGAGCAGGCATTGAGCTCAGACATCGCTTCGTTAAGAATCATCTTTTAAATCAAGTGGCACAATAGACACACCAACTCGATTGCCTTTGCTTTGTTCAATTTGTGGTCTATGGTCTACTACACGTGCGTTTGCACACACGCTACGTGTCATGACTGTGACTATGTGTGTGCATGTCATGTAGTCGCACGCTCATTCGTTTTCCTACGTTTGTTTGCGGAAGCTCGTTCTCGATCATTTATATATTCAAATTGAATTCCGAAGAAGTGAACGTAACGAACAGAAGCGACGATCGAACATGTGAGACGGATGTAATGAAGAATTAAATTTTTTCAATGGTCATCCTGATGTAGCTGTGCAATGCAGCGGCTACAGCGCTAATGTTATGTCTGTTGGTTTCGAACATGTACACGAACCTTTTCGGCCGTTCGTCACGATATTATTATTGATATTTTATTTCGATTTTGCAGCTGAATAAGTGGCAAGAGAATGTGCCATGAGGTCAACATGGCTGTGACTCAGTCAACACAGCATGCAGCTGCCGTGAGCGTATCGTAATGCGTGTTGGTGCTAGACAAACTTGCACGACAAATGTAGTTTGAACACACCGATCATGGTGCGCAGTGCATTTATATTATCATTGTAATGAAGGTACCCTATTTTTTTCCCATGAAAAAGCTCCTATCAGCTATGCAGAAATTATTTTACTGCGTTTGGAATATGAGTTGAATATTTTGTTGAGGATATTGACTGGGTGCCCTAAGTGGCCATTATTATATCTTAAATCCGTGTTGTTATCAGGCCGATACGACAACGAAAGATACGTCACTATATATCGATCTCCATACTCTTCTCTTCGTCACGTGATGTTGTATTTATCATGAGCTGCTCCGATTTTTTAGAATAATATTTTGCCATGGAAAGCTTGACTTTACTCTCGTTTAAGCTCTGGCCTTCTTGAAGCTGCTTCATGAGCTCAGGGTCAGCCCTGATCGCTTCAAGTTCCATCTTATTTGCGAATCGTCCCCCTATTCGTGGGCGAGACTTCGCAAAAGCTTGTCGACATGCGTACCTCACCTTCTTTGTATATTGACGATTTTTTACCTAAATAGAAGCAAACTAAGTCAAACACCCATACAATTATCTGTCTTCATACTCTTCTAATTCTTCCACCTTAGATCGGTATTTGCGAACAAGTTCACTTCTTTCGTCCTTCGTATAAACATGAACCTGCTCCATTCGTTTCCAAAAGGATTGAGCGATTGGAAATGCAGGGGAGCCTGGCAAGACCGGCAAAGCACCAAGCAGCAAATCTTGTTGCACATTAGTATCCGTACTGAAATCCATTTTCAACTTTTGGGAGTCGTTTTCGTTTCCTGTCACAGAAGGAGAAAATGGAAGGTCGAATCGGAAGTCCAACTCTGAGGAATTGGGGCTGAGAGGAGGTGTTCGCGGATCAACTACAGCATCAAAAGCATGGCAGGAGGAGGAGGAGAGACTGAGGGCCAGTAAATCCTCGTAGAGCTCGAATCCTTCTTGCTGTGATTATTAATAATTCCCAGTGAGTTTCATCAATAAATATATGATTCAAATGGAATCAAGATTTGCTATACATTCGTGGTACCTTTCCAACAAATGACTCCTCTCGACGAAACGAAGGCATTCCAAGCTTAGAATCCCCTTGTCGGGTGGTGGACGGTGATAAACATTCACTGTCATCAAGTCTGAATGATGACGTCGAAGATGACTTTGAGCTTGGAGAACCTCCATCGTTAATAGAAATACGAAGTGGAGACATGTGATCATCAGTTGGGTCTTTGTTGTGGATCGGAGGGGGTGTGAAAGACTCGCTGGAGACATAATTCTGCAAATGGTTTTGTGGAGAGGTGGGAAGAACACTGTTGCAGAAAAGCTGCTGATGAGAGCACATATTCACTTGGAACCCATTCTTGGATTTCTTTTTCTTCTGTTGGTTTTGCGCCTGAGTTGCCATGTGGCGACCAACAGGCAGTCGGACTGCATTCGCCATTCGGGAAGGATTGAACCGATTCATCATCATTTAAGGAAGTATTTATTAACACAAAGGTGTTTCTCCGTCCAAATTAGTTGTTGTTCTAGATTATAGATATTCGTATGCTGCTGTTTTTCTGTGATGCAGCGTCGTCAGTCTGTGGAGGGGTGTCTAGCTCCTGGCCCGAGTCGCGTCCCGTCTTTCGCTTTTTGTCGACGACGATTACCTCTTCGGAATCTAAAAACATTAAGATTTAATTTATATCTACGTGAAATATAACTTTCCATAAATGGGCTTGTAATGCCAAATTCCGTCTTCACGAAAAACGTAAATATATTCCAAAAAGTTCATAGCTTTCCACACAATGAATAACACCTATTCTGGAAAACAGGTCGCGTTTTCTTTTGCCTGTTTGCAAAGATTTACGGTGAAAAAGACGAAAATGGCACACATTTTCTACTCGAGATACCCGAAGTAAAGTGCGTCACACGGGCTTAGGCAATAGAGGATATTTCTGTGTAAATGTACCATTTTGACGATTTATAAAATAGAAAACCGCCTTTCGAACCAATTAGGTTGTAAACTGAACTACTGGTCGGAGGATGTCTTTCCTCGATCCGATTCGAAGAAAACATAATCATTCTCATGTAGTCGTAGGCTCTAAACTGTTTGGAGTTTAGTTGGATTTTACCTATCATGTATTTCAGGAAAACGGCCATTTTCACCTTTCGACTGTTTCATTGTGCGAGTTTGACAAAAGAACATTCCACGAAATTTATGATTCGGCCAAACGCCAAAGGTGCAGGTGTAAAAATAGAAGCGATTTTTTTTTTGGAAATATATCGGGATCCAAGGTGTAATTGCTGTAGAATTCACTTGACCATGGGAAAACATCGTAAAATAATCAAACGAAAAGGAAACCACATCATCTTTACAAAATGCTGGCTCCCGATAATACATTTTCTGAAACAGTAGCTCAAAAAAAGAACACATAGGTAAGGCTCTTTCTTTGTAAGAATTACTCCGCATTCTATCAAAGCTGATAATTTGACTGGTTTTTTAAAATTACGGTGGACTTATAGAACAATACTAATCTTAACAAACCTCCGTCCATCCGACCGTCCGTGCGGCAATAAATTGCTAGCTACCTACCAGGAGGAGGAGGAGGAGGAGGAGACGACCTATCTGTCTCCGGTGGCACGCCACCCCAGAGAACATTATCACCCTTGCTTGAAAGAAGTATGCCGACACTTGAAATGAATCAGCATGAAATTTCATTTTGTGCTAGTGTTGGGTGTCAGCATTTTCATTCGGTGTGTGTCTTCGATGATGGTGTGTGGCTCCGTTCCATGTAACCTGCAAATCTCGAAACAATTTGATTTATAATTTGGTTTCTTAGGAAGGAGAATTAAAATGTTTAGGCACCTTAGGAGGTGCGTCCTTCGAGTTCCTTCAAAAAAACGGGCTTTAAGAAGAGGCGCGCCGACTGCCAAGTCCTTCATAACGCCGATCCTGCCATCAAGATCATATTTTTCCACTTGGTGTCGCCGTATTCCAGAGAAGGCTTTTCCTAGGGAAAGTAGTCCTGCTGCTACTTCATTTTTAAATCGGAAGTTGGATCTAGGTGTGCCGAGTTAAATGATGAAAATAATGTGTTAAACAATAAGTAGCAGCCAAATATTATCGATCTGATGTTTTGTTGTTCTAAAGGTCCATTCGAAGAAACAGATGACCACCAACGACGTTCACGCCATCGAAGGAATCATGACAACATAATCGAAACATTTAGGCGTGTTTCACTTCAAAACTCTGCAACTCCTCTCGCCAAGCTTCTTGTTGATTTTATGGATGACAATCGATCGGATCTCAGCTTTATCAACATATCCGCATTGCTGATGAATTATGCTAAATTACGGAAAACCAAGGTTGGAGGATCGCCGTATCGAGGAGGAGGGGACGATTTTCTCCCTGCTATTGGTCCAAAGACGGCAAGATTTCTTGCAGAACAGGTGGAGAATAGCAGCTATCAGTGTTATTATATCTTTTCTAAAAACGTTGATAGATCTTCCTAAATATATACCGGATACGTTGATAGTTCTTACTAAATGTATACCGGATGATTGATAAGTTTAATTTTGTAACCAGATTCACAAAATGCCAACTGAAGATGTGAATGAATGGGCTCTTGGAAATACATTGTACGGAATCCAGGCTGTCGTAGCACACTCACCAGAGATGCGAAGGTGCCATAAATAAATGTCGTAATTAATTGAAATAAAGTCTCAACGTAGTTTATGCCTTCCTTCCTCGTTTTGTTCAGCAGTACATACATACATACATACATACATACTAGTACTATTTTCACAGCACAAACTTAACATATGAACAAAAGACTTACTTATTTCTTCACCCCATCATAAAATATTAGTGAATAATCTAAAATCTCCGGATTATTATTATTATTATTTATTACTATTACTACTAATTTTCTGATCGGATCATTATCACTAGGTTGACAGAAGCATTGGTGCCAAAGATTTGGGGTTGTGAGGAGCAAATGAAGCCATCATCTATTTCCAACGCTTTATTTGGATTGCGATTCCTCGACGATTGCTCTGCAGCTGATCGAGCAATGGAGGCCCTTACTGTTCAAATTGAAGACTGCCCTTCAGCTTTCAGCGGCCACGCGCTTGGAATATGCATGCTTTCTCTAAGACATCGTCCTGACAGTGTGGTCAGTCGTCGTTGCATCCGAGCACTGGCTCAAAGAGTCGGAGAGTAATGACAAAGAATTAAAATTATAATAATCCTGATAAATAGTAGAAAATAGTAGATGCATAGCAGCACATAGATAGACATGATGTTGTAGCGGTACACACACACACACACACACACATATATATATATATATATATATATATATATAATAAAAATAGAGAAGAGAGAGAGAGAGAGAGAGAGAGAGAGAGAGAGAGAGAGAGAGCCTGTTTTGACGAGGCCAATACGCCGCATATATGGATTTGCTATCTTCACCCTTCTCCCCTCCCTTTTCTCCTCTTCTTGCCATAATACGTCATCATCATCATCATCATCATCACCACCACCACCCTCAAATAATGGCAGGTGCGCGAGCTTTTCTCCGATCGACATAAGCAAATCAGTTGTTGGCGTTCGTGGGAAAGGAAGAGCTCCAGCTTCTCATTACCTAGTTTCTGAACTTGCCGAACGACTTCCACACGTGGATCAACCCTTTTCCAGCCAGGTACTACTACTACTACTACTACTTACTACTCACTACATTACTACGATATGAATGTATACATATTATGTATCCATCCTTGTACGTGTTTTAATGTATGTTTGCTTATTATATTATTACAATTCCTGCTGTTGCTGCTACCCACAACTTACTCTAAAATAACAAAATAGGCTATAGCTTGGACCCTTTTCAGTTTGAAGGATTTGGAAGATACGACAGCCGCCGAAGATTTCCTCAGAAATTTTTCTCGATGTGTTCGCGACAACTTGAAAGACAACACCGCTGAGGAGTTTACGAAAAAGTCGATTTCCCTTTCCTTTGCTGGACTAAGGACGTTTTCTTGCAAGCCATCCTGTGAAATACTTAGTTATCTTCTGCCAAAGCTTGATGAAAAGGAGGCATATGGTTATTATGATGTGTCTTCCATTGTCACAGCTGTTCATTCGGCCGACCGAAATACAAAAAGGTTGGTACTACTTGGCGTGTTGTTGTTATTGTTGACATGTGTGCAGCTGCAACGCAATATAGGGATTATATTTTTAACACTACTTCCATCTCTTCCCGTATCTACAGGATTCTTCCAAAGCTAATCAATCCTCATTTGCAACGAATTAACAAAGAAATTGATTTAAAGTTGGTATTGAAATTACTACCAATACTGGTTAGTGATACGACTAGCAGCCATTCCATTCAACTCTCCCATATAATTGCTTCGAGAATTAGTGCTCTACATAAGGAGTTAAGATCGGAGAATGTCAAAAATATCATTCGACTAATTGCTGGAGTTCCTTCAGAGGACGCAACTCTTCAAGAAGCGCCCCTTCGAGCACTGGCTGCTGTTATAAATCGTCTCACTTCTTACGACACCATGGAATGCATCAACGAATTGTAATTTATCCTAACAATCTTCTTTCACTCCTCATCCCCCTCTGCCTCCACTAATACTTTGATAATTCTCGTAGTATTATGGGTTGGAGGTTGATTAACTCTCTCTTCGGCCTATTTGGTGGTTGTCATTGTCGATTCAATATATTATTTTCCTTAGGTGTTTAAACTATGCTAGCAGTGGCAGCAATATGACCGTCTCAAAACAACCGTTATTATCTCAAGCGCTGAAAGATACTATCCATAGCCTTGTTGTTCACATAGAAACCAAAGCCAAGCCCGAGCTTAAACCAAGACAATATGAAAGATTGCAACTTATTCTTAAAAACATTAGAATCCTTGATGAAGGAGAGGATGAGGAGAAAAACTTGAAGTATGGCATGCAGCCGGGAGGAATTTTAGAAAGCGAAATAAAAAGAGAAAGACACAGCAAGAGGATGGCAGATTTTAGGTTGTAGTGGCAGCTTTTGAGTTTTGTTGTAGCAACATTTTAGTTAGCAACCGTGTACAGTTATAGTTATTTGCTGCATTAGAATGTCTCTACACATATGAATACGTTGGCTGATGATGGCTACACCGATCACGAAGGTGGTCATCACTCGTTATAACAATGCTCAAGAGATTCTCATTTACAGTGAGCCTCAATGAGACCAATTCCAAAGAGATCAGTCATGCAAATTGTTGCGCAAAAGATAGATTCTGTCTTGTCGACAGCAAAATGAATCACTTCACCCATCTCTAAATCTAGTCATTTCTGTTGTGCAACGTTGCGGCAGAGTCCTAGAGCAGGATCAATCGCGTGGTGTGGATTCGCATCACTAACTACTCAGTCTGCAGACGAGAATTTTTGCAGACATATATGCGCATGAGTCGCATACGGACATATCAATGTGAAACGCGAATCATCGTATCTTGCGTTTGTGCGCATGCGTTGCATGCACGGCGCGAATGTATAGAAATGCGCCAGGCTAGGAGAGCCCATGCGACGCGACACAGCTGCTAAACAGCTTGCCTAGCTTCGAGCTAGCTAGGTTCCCAGCTACGTACACGAGACGGATGCAATGTTATAATGTGTCAAATAGCTAGCTTTCAATTATAATCCTAACATGATGACTTAGCTAAGCCTGCGCAATTTTGTGCCGGATCGGACTTCGTGGTGTGGTGTGATGTTATTACAGATGCACATCGCGCATGGTACGTACATGCATGTGGAGGGGACATCATTTGTTACGTTATATGTGATGTATCTGGATGCACTTGGTAGCTTGATGCAACATTACATCTCGGTGTACGACCATCTTCTATCTAGATCTGCATGAGCGGACAGAGTATTTTATTACATCCAGATAAGGACAACAATCCGAAACCGTGATACTGGCAGCGAATATTGCGATGCGCGATTTGATTTGCCTTATATGAAACCCACTTCTTCAAGGTTGATTGTTAGAACACTTTTTTGGCAAGCACGAAAAACCTGAGAAATGTTGCCTGATTAAATGATGTACGAGAAACTGTGCATGTAGTCCATATTTACCCTATCAATATTTTTGGTGTCAAGACCACAAGTAAAGAAAGAGTAAACTTGCTTTTCATTCTCCACGCTCTTTAAAAATAGATCTTGTATGTGTGCTTTGACTCCTTCTTCATCTTCAGGCCCACCTTCACCTGGGATCAAGAACGAAAACGTAAAATCATAATCGCTTTAGTGAGATGCAAAGGATTGTTTTCTTTATGGTACCTTTATAACCAAATTTATCCTTGAACTTTTTTTGTTTTAATTTTTCCTTAAGAATGTCTATCTTATTGAGGAACAGAATCATTCCTGCACGTTCAAAGCTTGGGTTGTTCACTATTTTTCTGAATTCTATGAGGGCCTGAATGAAGCATAGATAAAAATTGATCGCACCCAGCTCCAGTATTCTGTCTGGCTGAATACTACCTCTTCCATGCGGTTAACCTTCTCATCCTCATAGAGCACTTGATTGTATTCTGAGATCGCAACGACGAACATGACAGCTGTAACGCCCTGAAAAGTATATCAGCATCAGAACAAATTTTCCGTCATGTAAAAGCAGAGATTACATCAAAGCAATGAATCCATTTTCTCCTTTCATTTCGCTGGCCACCAACATCCGTGAATCTGTTGTCCATTAGATATTTCAGTTTGTTGGTTTCTATATTGATGAAAAGTGCCACTTACGTAAATCTAATATCCCTGATAACCAATTTTTTTTCATTTATCCCAGTTGTCCGATTCCGAGCCCTAAGACGGCAGAGAATCAATTTGGTGCATGTACGTCGACAGCATAAATTCACAAAAACAATACCTCAAAATATCACTTTGTGTTGGAACATAATCAGGAGCTGAAATACGCTGAATCTGTTGAAAGAAACTGCAAAAGTAGACCCAAATTATAAAACTGAGAGGGCTTAGATATATATAAATAACAATGTGAGTTTACTCGGCAACAGTATCGGGGAAATGAAGATTATCTCTGCAGAAGAAAATGTCCCTTACAACTTTGCTTTCAGTCCATAGCCGCTAAGTTAAAAATGCGAATGAAGTTGCTTCGAGCTAGTGTAACAAATAAATATGCTTACCTCTATAGCACCACTAAGTTTATCAGACCAAGCATCTTCAAAATCATCCGCTTCCTCAACAATTTCTGCCGAACCTACTAAATTCTTCTCAAGAGTATCCCCGGCTTCGTCGAGTATCTCTTGCATTGTGGAAACCATATTTCTTCGGATTATTATCCGGAAACTGAAAAAAAGTTAATTTTCATTAGGGCATCAATAATTCAACAGATCGTCCGACAGGATTACTTGTCTCTTTCATGGTCCTGAAAATCTTCGCCAGCTAAAATTTGCATCTGCTTGAAGATTGTAGATTTTCCCGACTCACCGGTGCCCAGGAACAATATTTTAATGACCTGACCTTCCTTCAGCTTGTGCTCAGCAAGTTTTCTACAGAAAGAACCCAAATTAAATGTAAATATCCCCATTAAATACGGTTAATAACGAAGAATCGACTTACTTTGCTATTCTCTGGTCATGGGCTTCTTCTTGCGAGGGGCAACATCCCATCGTTCAGGTATGCCCTTACTTATCTGGTGGCCCCGAACTATCTTTTTGACTTACCAAGTAATCCGTACAATTGTCTATAGGCGGAACTGGTGGTGCCGTGTGAGAACTGAAATTATTCTTCTTTGAGAGGACCTATGAAGGTGACCTGGTGCAGTCTTGCAATCACTAAATGATGCAGTGTCGATTTACTACTCTCGAATGAATGCTTAGTTATCTTCAAGATCCTTGTTGTTTGATCTGGTCAAATTAAGTCACTTGATAAACACAATCGAAATCTAATTTGCTCCATTTAGGATTTAAGACAACATAATTACAAATTATTCCACTTTTTAGTGTCCTTTTAGTAAGTTTGGGGGAGAACCGAGAAGAGTATTCTTCTAGTGCTGGTCTTACCAATTCATGGATTACGAGTTGTGATTAGACATTGTGTCCCGAATATTTAATTTTTTGAGAAGTCAATATGTAGCTCATTTTTCAATGTCATTTCAAAAGAATCCAGTCGCTCTCTCAAAATGAGATCACATATGAAAATTGAAAGGATCCGGTGTGTTGTGGCTGCGTCGGCGAATCAGTTGGCAGGCTGGATCTTGGAACACCATCAACAAACCCTACGTGCCTGGAATTCAATTGCAGTGGCACATCTTGTTGGAATGTCGAATGAACACGAATGTTGAATCTTGACTCTTGCTGGAATGGAGGAATTCCAGCATTGTTGGCAAAACTGGAAAAAAGTCTGCAAGTCGCACTTGCATGCATTCGTTCGTTGGCAACGCCATCGGATGACCCGCTGGCCCGGCCGCGGACCAGCGTGTAGATGTGGCCTTCAGGAAGTTCTTGCGAAGAGTAGATGCTTTGCGTCGCTGCCACATTGCCGCTAATTGCGCTGCCCCACACAGCTAGAATGCCACTTTTTCAAGTCCAGTCAGTCCCCAAGTCCCCACGTGCTGAAGCTAGTTCGAGGCACTGCGTTTCGCACTTTTCAATCATGCAACACTTTGAAAACACAATTTTTCATCACGTTTGTTTATTTGTTTGCCACCTCTGGACCTGCTGGACAGGACTCACTTGCTTTGCACTGCGGGTTCATTGCCAACTTGCTGCAGGCTAGCAGGCATGTCTGGCAGAGTGGAATTGTTGCTGCCAAGTGTTTGGTTACAAATTCTGCCTGCTTGCACAGCCCTGCAATTTCCGCTTCATTTTCAGAACAAATCATTGCAGCTACACAATGCACCAGGCTCATGTCCCATCTAGCCATGTCCATCATGCCATCAGCACGTGCGCGCACATCTGTCCCATGCACCCAGCCTTGCTAGCCTGTACTAGTGAAAGGGCGAATTCAAAATCAGAAATTATGCTCATGACTTCTGCGAGAATGTGCTCTAGAGCTCTCTTCGTGTTGCAAAGTGCAGTGCTTATTCGATCTTGATCTCAAAACCCGTTGCAAACTAGCTGTCTAGTCGCTACATGCAGCAACCGCGAAGGCTGATGCACACTGGTAGTGTGCGCCTATTGCATTCGCGTCGCGCCTGTGCATGATGCGCTGAGCACACAAGTCGCTCGATCCAAAACGCACGTGTTCAGAAAGGGAAGCCCAGAAAAAACTTCAAAATGGTAATTATGAAGCTTTGGCCGCGGGCGCAGTTGGGCTACCTAGGCTACGTTGAATGAATCTTTTGTTGTGCTTGTAGTCTCATTTCTGGCTAGCGATGCCCTGAACTAGTGAAATTTCACACGCCCGTTGTGTTGCAGACGTGTGAGTGAACGAAAGAGACACCCAATCATGCTCAGATTGGAGCAGATCTAAGCAAGTAAGAGTTGTGCAATGCATGCCAACATGCCAAAGATGGTGAGCGTGTTCGAACTAAATGCACGCCGAACGCTACGTGGGATCGATACTGAAATGTAGCAAGGATGTAGCAGATCACGTCTCGTGTTCGAATCACAACAAGCTACACAGATGTCCAGAAACAACGTGTCAATGAGAGCCATTTGAATTTTAATGAATGTTGTGCTACATTTGAGGAAGCGCCCACAATTCCTTCATCAAATTCAAAATGTCATGTCGAATTTTGTAGCAATTTCTCTTCGCCTTGCGCGAATACTTGTTTGAAGGGGCTGTAAAAATTTTTTTTTGAAGCACTCCACGTAAGGTGCCATTCGAGTCTTTTGGTAATCTGGCAAATTGGCGCTATCTGTTGTCCCTTCATCTTTTGAGAAACTGTTAATGTCCCTGATGAGGTCGTCGATAGTTGGCACTGCAAATGGGTCGAAATTTTCACACTTATCTGGATCAATAGGCACACAGACTCGACCGGTCTTTGGATGAACAGACCACGGGCTTTTCAACAAGTGGTTCATACCCTTACTCACATTCACATCAAGCCTAGGATAAAGGTGCGCAAAAACTATTTCCTCGTAGGTATTTCTAACTTTCGAAAACTTTGTCTGAGATATATTCTTTCGAATTGCTTTCTTGATATCTGCAATTTTAGCAGCAGTATTTCGAGAACTGTTACGCCATTGCTCATCCAATTCCTGCCGAATGCCAGCCTCGGGAATCATCGCTAGAATTTGTGTCCAGCGATCTTGGGTCTCAAGAAGACCTTGTTCTTCACAATATTGCTCAAATTCAGGTTCCACAACTTCTAAAGCTTGCGCTAATGAGGGATGGATGGGATCGCGCAACTTAACTTTTTGTGCCTTTTCAGCACCACCACCGGTATATGCAGAGAGGTATTGAACTACTGCTGCACGGCCACCATCTTGCAACTTTCGAGCACGATCATCGCATACCCAGCAGTGAACCCCGCGTCTGCCAGAATAAACCCACAGAAGATGTTTAAAACCAAAGTCGTTCCTAAGTGCGTGGTCGAGTACTTTGATTGCTACTGTCATTAGTTTCCAACATAGGGGACAAATCTTGGCATCCGAGCAGCATGTACGCACGTCATCGTAATCAGTCATATCGATATCGAATACCAATTCCTGAAATATTGATAATAAATGTTAAAATAGTATCAGGAGTAGAATTTTTTAATGGCAAAAGAAAGCAAATTGAGTAATATGCGTGTTTGTGCAGCGCATAGATACAGAGGGGCTCATAGGTATCCACCTCTCAAATGGAGTGAATTTTAATACCTTCTCAACTGGCTTGAAAGATGATACAGCATTGTGATGTTTGGGTGGAGCATTAAACACCGCTCCGATATCAGTCTTATGCGGCAGGCGTTTTAGATATGCATCTTTGTATTCCTTTAGATTCTTGAATGTCAGGTACCGGATATAAATATCACCAGCTAGTGTGAAAGAAAATTCTCGCCGCATGAAGAAATCTTTTTCATTCAGTGGGTCATCCCCTTCTACCATGTTGCAGTAACTCAACCAACGATACATTGGGCCGAATGGAAACAGGCGCTCGTAGTAAAGCTTTAAGGTTTCATCGCGAATGCCAGAGAAACTTTGTTTTTTAGAGTGCTTCCCATCCTTTGTATCATCGAGTTCCATCGCTGAATTTTGCACGTTCTCTGTCTGAGGCATCTTGACGTCTACCTCTTTCTCACGTGGGTCTTGTTGGCGGTCTCAAGCTTGGATTTCAATCTTTCAAATTTTGATCGGCGATGTAAATGATAAAATATATTGAAATGTAGCTCATTTAAATACAGATATGAATGAATGTATCGCCACTAACCCCAAACGTAAGGCTTTATTCCAGAATATGTCACACTTGAGCTTAATTTATTTTGGTTGCGCGGGAATCACTACCTCTTGCTTTTTTTGGGTAATTTCGTGACAAATCCATTTTTTTTGGGTAATTTCGAGATTTCTGCACAAAGAGTTTCGACAGCAACCACAATCAAGTTCTAGCACCAGCATGCGAAAGTACAATAATATTAACATAACGACAGGATATTTCGACAGAATATGGGTAAAATTGGTTGAATATTGGGCTCTGTGTAGTATGTACTCTTGACTAATAAATCTTAATTAAAGTTGAAGAAGCAACTGCTGCTGCTTGTGAAAGAGGGGCTGAGTATCATCCCCATAGCACAGTTTATTGATCAAAAACGATTGAAACTACAAGGCTGATCGTACCAACGAACAAGAAAGAGACTTTACCGACACAATTTACGCTAGCTATCTTGTTCCTGAAGTGGGTGGTTGACGGCTTATCGGCGACGATAGCTACCTGGTCTTCATTACCATCGTGGGGAGTGCGTGTGTTACTCGTTCAGCCGTTACAACTCCATATTTTTATCAATAATCGGGTTGGAAGCAGATTGGTTGCAGATTCAAGACAAAATTTAGACTCTTGTACTTGATCTTGTTCTGTGATCGACGTAGCTATTGTGTTGCATTTTAGAGGGGGTTTGTTAGGTAAAAGAAGAAGAAATATACAATGTTCGAAGACAGCGAGTTAGGAGTGATTTGCGTGAAATCAGTATGGAGATCACAAATTTGTAAGGAAGACAAATCTGTTGGCACCAGAGCAAGAAAGTCACGCAATCGTGCCTCTCAGACATCAAGACCAACAGTTACTATGGCAACACAAACAGAACAGCAGTATTTACCCGAGGAGGAGGGGGAAGGAAAATCACTATCTTCAACTATTCCGCTAGACAATAAGATACTGCAACAATTTATATTAAGAGTGGGTCCTTTGATGGAACATGAATTGAAAGAGGCAAGTGAATCACGTGCATTTGATGGATATAAAGTGGTATGGGAGGAGGAACGAGATACAATCAACAAGATGTATACTCTCACTGATCAAGACAAAATCAGGAGGAACAAACAGCAGGAGAAAGGAGCCAATACCAACAGCAGTAGTAGTAATAGTAACAGTAGTAGACCTCTTGCCCAGTCTTTCTCCGATGTGGAATGGAGTTGTAACGGATCGGTACTTGCAGCTTCGTTTGGAGAACGTCATCATGTTGGATGGTGCGAACATGATTCATTCGTTGCGTGCTGGAGTATAATGTCTCGCCGATTGAACTCGAAAAAGCCTGATATGAAACTTCCGGTTCCTTGTTGTGTAGGATGCCTTGCTTTTCATCCTACACAACCCACGATATTAGCAGCGGGCTTGTTCAGTGGTGAAATAAGAGTTTGGAACATTTCAGGTAGTGATGGTGGAGGAGGAGGAGGAGTAGAGTCGTCGGAACAAGAGGATGACCCCTTGATAGCTACATCCCCAGTAGATGATCACTTTCATAGGGAACCTATTACTCAAATATCATGGATTGCTACAGCACGGGGAGACTATAGGCTTGCATCGATAAGTTGTGATGGGCTGGTACTTTTCTGGCGATTGAGTGATAAATTAAAGTATCCTTTATATGGATCCTCCATTCTTCCAAATGATCAATATCATGGCCATGGTGTCAAAAGAAACAATTCTTCTTATAAGGTTGTTACATGTGGTACATACTAATATTTTGAGGATGGTAGTGGTGAGTGGTGGTACAACAACAACATGCTAATGATATCAAGAGGAGATCCATTGTTCATTCATTATTATTTGTTCAGATTCTTGGTGTACTATTGATGTACTACCTCTTATCCATTGTTCATTTATTATTATTTGTTCAGATTCTTGGTGGAGTGTCTATGGCGTTTTCTAAACTAGATTTCGTCAACTACGTTGTAGGGACTGAAGGTAGCTAATATCTATATTATATATATATATATATATATATATATATATAATTCAATCTAACTACGTTTTACATATGCTGCCACTCTCATATTCCAACTATTACTTCTTCATCTAGGTGGTGGTGTGCTTAGATGTGAAAGAAAAATGAGATCATATAAGAAGAAGAAGAAGCAAATATACAAGGATACAAACCTGCTCAAGTGGGATCATGAGGTGGAGCAAGTCTTACGATTCTTACCACGTAGATCAAGGTTGTTGGAATATTACATATATGTATATATATATATATATATATATATATATATATAGTGAATTAAATCATGCCTCTTTCTTAATAACAAAATCGACGATGATGTGTATGTGTGTGTGTGTGTGTGTGTGTGTGTGTGTGCTACTATACTAAATACTAGGGATAGCGTTAAGAATTCGATGCGAAAATATGCAACAAAAACGGGAGCAAAGGTGGTGCTGGTGGTGTTGTGGTGAAAGTGGGGATGCGTAAAACGTACTATGCTATCTGATAGTGGTAGATGGGGGAACAACAACATGTCTTATTATTATTATTATCATTATCATTATTATTATCATCATTGTTACTACTACTATCAAAACGTCATGCATGATGTTGCTCGCTTGTTGACCTGCTACTACCTCTTTAAGTTTGATGATGATGATGATAATGATGATGATGATGATATTTTATTGATAAGCACACCTCCTCCTCAACAACTGCATGCATGCATGCATGCAATAATAACAGATTATCCGTTTGGAGGAATTGTATGCTTCTCGACCAAATCCCTTACATTTGTTTCCTCCAGCTTCAAAACAGGTGGGTGTTGGTTGTGTATTCATTCACAAGGATAAATGTAGAATAATGTTTGTTGATATTTATTACACTATGATGATCGATCATGATGATCATGCATGATGAGGGGAAAGATCGATTAAGGCGACGACACCCAATGTGTCTTCTTAGGCTTTCGAAAAGCACGGTGGCCCTGTGTATGGTATTGCTGCCTCCCCCTTTCACAGGTAATACATTTGCATAATAGCACGTTAACATTACACATTAGCATAGCACGCACTACTACTACTACTACATACGTATTTTGGATAATGATTATGATGATGATCACGATGTCCGACGTTGTGTGGAAATTTGCTGGGAAAAGGAATAGATATTAAAAGCTATATATCTCAAATATATCATATATATATATATATATATATATATATATATATGTATAGTAATTTGATGCAGTATAACCATAATGATCCCCCTCATCATCATCATCATCATCGTCATCATCATGAGCTCGCACTAATACTAGTCTTAAATTAGCTTACAATATGTGTGATGGCGCTGCTTCTTCTTCTTCTTCTTCTTCTTCTTCTTCTTCTACGACAACTACTACTACTACTACTACTACTACTACTATTGCTACTGGTAACAATATCATACATCTTATTCATTTTCCGCCAATCTCCTCCTCTTTCTCCTCCTCCTCCTCCTCTTTCTCCCAGGAATATTTTCCTTACTTGCAGCACAGATGGCAGTCTACGCCTATACAACATGCTTAGGGTACTACTACATCATCTTGCATTTATTTCAATATCATATACACGTATCATAATTGTAGAACTATCAGCAACATAAAACAATGTATTATCACCATCATTATCATCATCATTCTCTCATCTGCTGCTGTGTTTCCTGAACTTTGTCGTTGTTGAATATGGTCGTTGTCGTCAGAATCCTCGCCCAGTGGTCTTGATGGAACCATCACCAGCCTATCTATTCGATGTTCAATGGTCAATTGTTTTGCTGCTGCATTTTCAAGCTTAGATCCTCCTTCTTAATAATAATGATCATGATCATCCTATTACTACTACTACAGGTCAACATCACGTCCGCTTGTATTCGCTGTAGCAGATGCTACTGGTAGTAATAGTAGTAGTAGTAGTAGTAGTAGTAGGAGGAGGAGGAGGAGGAGGATTAGATCAGGAGGGAAGACTTATTTCTTATATACTTATTATTATTATTATCAGGTAAAATTCACATCTACGATCTGGGGGTTGAGACAATAAGTCCTATAATTTCTTTCCAAGCATCATCATCATCATCATCAAGCGTCGTAGAATCTATTGGGTCAAAGAAGGGAGGAATAAGGCGCCTTGCTGATAATGCTACAACAACAACTACTACAACTACTACTGCTACTACTCCTACACAACAAGACAACAAACGTAATAAACTTTTTATAAGTAAATAACCAACACACCTGCAATAAAATGATGTTTTCTAATCTTTCAAATGATGTCATCTTATATTTCCTCCTGCTTGAGAAAGAAATAGTAGTATATTTGAATTGCATTTTTTCTCTCCTACATCAGTTTCAGTTATCTACTGTATATTTTATATGATGATTAGGCACACCTCCTACTTCCTCCTCCTCCTCATCATCATCATCATCATTCGATGGTGCTGGTGCTATCGTCGCTCTAAGCTTCAGTCCCCGTGATGGTAGACGATATAATGATGAGTTATAAAGTAGTAGTATGTATTTAGTAGTAGTGAAAAGAATATTAGAAGATACTATGCATGGGGAGGAAGAAGGCACACAACGTTATGTTACTTAAAATATGAAAATGTAATATCACAACAGACAACAAACAGCCTTCCTTTTAACAATGATGACTGTGGAGGAGCAATATATATTATCATCATCAACAACAACATCATAATATTATATGAATAACCTCATATCATCCTATCACATCATCACCATCATCTTTCTCATCACCATTCTACCGTATCGATAAAACAACTACACACAATTCCAGATACTTAAGAAAAATGATGATGATGATGATGATAATAAAAGGCTTGATCATCTTCTCTCGCTACTATATTGTAGGAAGCATTCTTGCAGGTGCTGATGACAGTGGGCAAGTCGTGGTGTGGAGACTTAGTACACGTTTGTCCAGCATCCAAGAAGGAGAATTGGCACTCCTAGGTACTACTACTACTACTACTAACCATCTCTCCGAAGACCTTGTTACTATCTATCAAATAAAAGAGAGGCAGCATCTATGCGTATTTTGATGTAAATGTTGTGCGTTGTAACATTCTACTGCTGTCTTGATGGTTAGAATCCTTGGGGGCTGTTGACGATGAGGACCAGAAGCTGCAGGTGATATTGTTACTATTTAAGGCCAACCAACATTATGTCATGTGAATCTTGAAGACGCTATTATTGATGAATGATGACAACACATCGTTTCTAATAATAAGCATTTCGTGGAGAACATCATATGCCAACAATCTAACTCATGTGAATAATAGGCAAGCAGACGGCATAATCGAAGCAGCTCAAGTAGTAGTAGTAGTATTAGTAGGACGTCGGGTCCAGAGGAGAAGGAGAAGTAAAGGCTGATGATGATTCTAAAATGAATTAGCAGAAGATAGATAAATAGCATAGCAAAGAAGGGTAGGATTAATATAACTTTAGGCTTTGACTAAATTAGATAATGGAACAAAATGTTAAGAGGCTCACAAAAATAAACTGGCCCCGTTACTATCATAAGTCGTCATACTATTCAGCAAACAAAGCATCATCCATCCTGTTTGCGCTAGAGACGATCCCTGCATGCGGCATTAGCAGCATGCGATGCATGCTCTATGCATTGTGTACGTCTGCTAGCTAGCCACACCGTGCATCGATCTAGACGTCTAAACGCATCCACTTCGTAGCACGTGCGCGTTCTAGCGCTGCATGCAACAGCTAGCGCAGCACTGAGCATCACTTGCTAGCATTGCTAGATTAGGACAATTAGGACTATTAGATGCTGCAACTGCATCACACCCTACTAGCCTAGCTAGCTAGCTATGACAAGATGAAGGCATTGCTAGATTGGCTGTGCTAACTGTCTAACTGTGCCTGTAGAAATTGTGTTAATTGTTGCAGTCCACAAGTATGAGTACTACTACTGCGTCGCTCTGTCAACATATTTACACTAATAGCCACGAGCACCAACATATCTAAGGATCCTCGATGCAACTATTACGCAAAGGCATTGTGAATAAGGGGAAACATACACATCATTTACGAGTAGTAGTCTTTTTATTAATCGAACGGTTCCAAACAAAGCAGTCGATATATCATCGTTTTCAGATATACATTTTTCATCCAAAGCAAATTGAATGTTCTCAACACAATGTATTCGTATTTGATTTGATGTAATATGATTTTAGGTGCTAATGGTTTTCTTCATGTGCAATGATGTACATATTGAAGTAATTCTCGTGTTACTTCATGTTCCATTGAGCATCAATCTAATTTACACTGATTTCTTCTTCTACACATCATAACATGATCAGAAAGCAAATCAGTCGCTGAATGATGATTCATTGAGTGTAGTATCATTGTGGAAAGTATATGTGCCAGCCACCAAACAACATGTCCTCAACTTTCAACAACACACTTTGAATGCACAATCAACTAATTGTTCTCTAAATCATCATAATCATAAGCAGCAGTAGCAGCAGTAGCATATATGAACTGAAACTAGGTAGCAATGGTTGTTGTTGTAGTAGTAGTAGTAGTAGTAGTAGCAGTCTCCTCCTGCATTCTAGCTTCAAATAATTCAAGTTCTCTTTGAATTAAGAGTTTATCTTGTTCCTGGATTTCTTCTTAAGTGATGTATTCTCGTCCCTTAATTTACTAATTGCATTTCTGCTTTTCACTTTTATTTCTCCCTTTTCATTTTGTAACTTGCGATTCTCTTTGTCAAGCTCCACATTACGCCTTTCAAGAGTGATTAGTTGGCGCTTCTGAATGCCAAACCTGGAAGCATCCTCGTACACACTGACACGTCTAGCAGCACCACCGTTTGGGGCCTTGAGCGATGACAACGGCTGCAAAGAGGATCTCCTTTGAGTGCTTAGATTATTATTGGTACTTTTGTGATTTTGGCCTCCTCCTCCTCCCCCACAAGGCTCTTTTCCTTCGGAGGCAAAGAAGACCTCTCCATCAACAAATCCAAAATCACTTGGTACTTTAGTTTTCCTATACTTAGGTGATGGATTGTACTTGTTATTAGCCCTGTTGTTGTTGTGACTAGCAGCACTAGACTCACTGCTACCCCCCCTTGATAAACTTCCTCTTTTTCTGCTGCTGCTGCTGTGATTACGTCTTTCAACAGAGCGTGTGAGAGATCGACTTGTAAGGAATCTTGAGGATGAATATGATGATGATGATGATGATGAACCTGCTTTTCTTCTTGAGCCGATTGTAGTACGACTTCTGGCTTTAGGTTGCATCTTCTTCACCTTGTTCTTAAGAATTTGGATTTGTGTATCCTTCTGCCTAGATACTGATGATTGCTTACTCAACTTCTGCAGCAATTTCCTCTTTTCAAGCTCAGTGCGTCGTTTTTGTTTCATCATTCTTGTTAGTCGTAACTCCTTTTTCTTCGAGTGTTCCCTATACATCTTTTCTCTATCCTTCATTTCCTTCTGCACACGTGCTTTCTCCTTTTTGGCTCTAGACACTTCCTGTTTCAGGTTTCTAAGTCTAGATTCAGCTCTAATAAGATTGTTCCTTCTTGCTTCTTCTGCTTTAAGTTTTTTGCGAAGAGTCTTTAGCTGATTTGAAAGTTGCGTGAGTCTTTGCTGATGCCTTGGATTTTTGCCTGTTTTTTCCAGCTTCCTGAATTCGCTCTCCTTTTCTTTGACCTGTTTTTGGTAGTCATGAAGAAGTTCCTCAACCTCTACTTTCTGATTTTCAATACATTTAAGCTCAGAATGTAGACGCTCGATCTCGCCTTCTTTCTTTACGAGAAGCTGAGTCAGATTGGCCATTTGGCGTTTTGAGCGCTCAACGAACTCGTTATGATGATGATCATCCTTGGCCATTTCGTGGACTAGATTGTCTACAGAATTATTATTATCTTCTTGTTGTTGTTCTTTAATGACAACAGCTTTCTTCTGTGATTCATCATCATCATCAGCAGCAGCAGCAGAGCTACTTGTGACGTGAATAGAGAGAGAAGGAACAACAGGCTGCTTTGAAGTAGAGGAGGAGGCAAAACCTGACTTGCTCATTGGCTAAATTATGTATACACACACACACACACACACACACACACACACATCTTTATCAATATATGTGTTATATATGTATACATATATACACGCAATTTTCGATCATCATCCTCATCATCCTCATCTCTTACTTAAAATAATACATTTGAAGCAAAGAAGCAACCTACTCCTACCTTTTTGAAAGGCCCATCATCAATGAACATATCCTCACTTTCTTTTGATATCTTGGAGGATCCTTCCCCTCCAACTTTTATATCATCATTGTCGTTTTTAACAGTAATGGTGGTGCCTCTAGGAGAGATCTGTGGAGAAATATATGGTGATGCAGAAGTACTTGGAGCTTGTACCCAAAGCTCCTTGTACACTTTGATCTCCCGCATGGCAGCAAGATATTTGATTTTGTAGTCTTTGAGAGCCTTGTTCTCTTCCTCGAGCTCCTGGATTCGAAGACGATACCTAAAAATTGAGATAAAGATGATGATGATGATGATGATGATGATGATGATACCTTCCACCACCACCACTCCACGGTTTCTCTCTCATACCTCTTGACTTTTGCATCGTTGATTGAGAAGTTGAGAGTAGGCTTGTTCTTGATATTACGTACTTGAGAAGCATATCGTAGCGTCTGTATGCTTTCGTCCTTTTCAAGGAAAGGAGGAGGACAGACAACAACCCATAACAATTAATGACTTAACATCAGAAACATTGCTATAACCAGCCTGAAAAAATGGTAAACCCCCCCCCTTTACACAACACCTCTACATTAGAACAGCAGGTAGCATCATAAGTAGCATCATTAGCAAGTACCTTATTATCATCTGCAGGGCTTACACAAGCAATTAGAACTGTGCGAGCATTGCCCCCGAGAGAATCCTTGAGGTAACATACGGAACTATTCTTCTCAATGAGTACATATCTTAGCATTGATGGTATACCTGTAGCAGTCGGGTGATTATACTATCACGGAAAGGAACATGAGGCTTTTTCTGGGAAAGAGCAGTGATGACCTATCATGGAAACCAGCAGTAGTAGTTGTAGTAGTAGTATCTTTGTAAATGATAAACTTTCTTCGTATTGATGGTGCTGTCTAAAATGTTCTCTACTACTAGTGATACGGTGAAGGAATATCAGGATATAGTAGTTTTCTTCTTTGATCGATTCTTGACAATATCATAAAATTTGAGAAGATGAACCTGACTCAAAGCAAAAAGGCCTTTATTAATTTGGATTCCTTCCTTGACTTGCTGCCCTTCTGCACCAGTTTTCTTCAACCTAATCGGGGGAGGAGAGAAAGAGAGAGGTTAAATATTAGCGTGACAAGGACATTAATTATCTTTATATTCCCTCCTCCCTATCATTGACTGTTGTTGTTGTTCTTCTTCTTCTTCTTCTTCTATTATGATGTACATGTAGCCATGCTATCTACTACTACCGCTCACTTCCTGCTAGATCCACAAAGTGGAACTTTGAAGAGAGAATCTAACAAGGAGGATCAAAGAGGAGTAAGATAGTGATGCTAAATGATTCTACTAAAAATCTCTTAATAATCTGGATCTTTCTCATAAAATAATCATTAAATCAAATATCTTTTATCGATCATCAAAGCAGCAACCTCATCAGCTTCAAACTCATTATCCCCTTGTTCAGCATCATTTTCTTCTTGCTGTTTATTTAAAAGTTGTTGTTGTTGTTAAGAGTACCGTTATGGCAGTGAATGATAATATTAGTGTACTACTACTACTACTACTACTACTACTCTACTACTTCAAGAACAACGTTTGATGATGAAGCTTTGCTCTCATCGTGATAATAATCATCATTATGATGGTGATAATGATTATGATGTTGATCATACTTTTGGCTTTTGAGTCAGCCATAAGGTGAAGATTGCATGAGATCGAGAACTTTCCTTGTTCCTGCATAATAATGATAATGATGATGATGATGATAATAATTAAAAAGAAGAAGGAGGACAAGGAGATCAAGCACTCAAATAATCTCATATATATATGATTTATTTATTGTTACATTTTTGTAGATCCAGTCGCCCTCGAATGACTGCCTTCTTCCAGGCATTTCATCACCTGGTAGGTAGGATGATGATGATGAAGCCTTATCTTGAACATTTATTACTTTTCTCTATATGCAAAACTAGATATAATACATATAAACTATTTCTATGTACATATATAACCTCCTCAGGAGACTTGACCGTCCTCTTGTGAGCACACCGTATGTGCTCAATTGCTTCGGATTTATGCAATAGGTCTTGTATTTGCTCGTTGTATATTTCAACAAATGTAGCCTGGAGTTCGCATGTCCTGCATCATCATCATCATCATCATCATCATCATCATCCTATTTTGAGTACTATAGTCATCACCTCTCTATTTCAACAATCGATATTTTAACTTGTAATTTTTATGGTTTTGATGATTTCATGCTTTAAATGGGTGTACGTGAGAAAATAATGTCAATAATTGTCCATCATTTGGTTCTTCTTCTTCTTCTTGTTCTTGTTGTTCTTCTCCTACTATTACTTGTTGAGCTTGTTGGTCACAGTATCGAATACTTCTTGACAAGCTTTAGGAATCACGCCATTACTACTTGAGCTGGCTGATGTTCCTTAGAATTTCAACATATACGAATAAACTTAGATCATCACCAAATGCTTATGTAATAATAGCAAGCTCTTAAGCTACTACTACTACTACTACTACTACCCATCGTGTAAGTCTTTCCTGAGCCAGTCTGTCCATATGCAATGATTGTTCCGTTGTATCTGCGTTGTTATTAGATTTATGATGATACGATGAGGAGATGATGCAATCAGGTAGCTTGCTGTTGATATATATACATATATATATATATATATATATATATATATATAATAGGAACTAATATCTTAATAGCTAATCTTAATTAATATATGATACTCACCCCTCTAAAAAGCTTTTGACGACAGGAGATGCTTGGCGGTATACGTCTTCTTGACGTGCCTTCTCAGCGAAAACTCCGTCATATGTGAACGATTTGCTATCGATTGCAACCTTTTTTGGTTTTAACATCATGGGTGATATTCTTGCTCGAACGTTATCCTTACAACACAATCTGCAGATTGTAACTGACAACCGCTAGTAGTGACAATAACAATAATAATACTAATAATTATATCAATACCGATTTATCAGAAGATTGCACCACACTCCTCGCTCCTCGGTCTACTTCAAACTATAACATAGAAACAACATACGAACACTCATCAGAAAATTAGTGCACTATTTTCCATACTTCTCGGTCTATTTTAAACTAAATGATGATGATGATGATGATGATGGTCATTAACAATTAACAACAACATGAGTGTAAGCACCTCCTCCTCCTTGCTTCATAAATAAGGACAAGATATAGCATAAGTAGTAGTACCTTGAGTAGCGGCCGGATTCGAATAACTGCCTGAATGCAAGTGTTGTCCTCCTTTTCGTTTTCTTCTACCATGGTTGTTATCGTCGTCCCGTTGTTCTGTTCTGAGATATGTACCGCAAACATATCAATGATGAGAAAAAGAAGAAGAAGAAGAAGAAGAAAAAGACCAAAACGACGAGGAGGAGGAAGAGGAGGAGGAAGCAGAAATTGAAGACCAACCTTCCAAATATATCTAATATTTACAAAATCTTTCAATGTTCGAGTGAAAATGCCATAAGGTGAAGAAGGGTACAGAGAAGAGGGGGGGGGTGGGACCCTGTTCAGAGGGAAAGCACGATGATGATTTTTTTGCTGCTGTATGCGAAAAATAAATCGGCAGCCTCATTGGCGCGCTTTTTACCTATATATGTCTTGTCGCAAGTATAGAATAACTTGGATTTCAATTTTCATTACGGTAGTACCATCGTTGTACACGTTTTGAAAAAGGACTAGCCGTTGACAAACAGCACAAGTTATCCACAGCTTACGACATGGTCACTGGGTGGTCGCATGCTTAAAAACCCAATATTTTACTAACGTGTTTTTATTGGGGAAGTATTTGCTTGTCGCAATGGATGAAATTCATGCAACAGCACATCAAAATACTGGTGCCTGTGAAAACACTTTCCCTTAGGGGACATGGAGGATGACGTGGTGGATGAGCAGCACGTCTGATGATCTGATGATCCTTTCGAATCAAGCATTGGAACTACTTCATTGATTCATTCTTCGCATCTTCACCGTCAGCAGCGCAACGTGTTGTCTGTGCATGTGTTGAGTGGCAACAATGTTTCAGTGTTTCAATGCAAACCTCGGTTGAAACACTTTTTCATCTTTTTCATCTTCTTCTTTCATCGACATCCTCATCATCTTCTTCTTCTGGCTTTTTTTTCTTTCCATCTTGAACTTCTGATGATCCTTTCAGCAGCAGCATCATCGGAATTGCTTCACTCATTTCCAGATTTGTCCATTCATTCAAGACACCAATCCTTCTCTTCCTTGGTGGTCTTGCTAGCTTGCTCTTTGGAAGGAAGTGGATGAGTCAGCACTCTGACACACGATCGATTTCCAGATCTACGCATCATTGAAGCAACGTCGTTCATTCATTCATCCATTCCCAGGTTCATTCATCTAGTCATCTAGAGAGGGCGGGAGGGACATCACCGCTAGACTGGTCCACGTGCAACAAATTGAAGATGGGGCCCTGATTTGTGTGTGTGTACGCCGAACTCGAAGATTGCTAGATTGATCAATCGAAGGTTCAAAAGTGTTCTCTAGTTCTTGCAGTCATGGCGTGCGTGTGTGGACTGTGCAGCAGCTGCAATGTTCGTTCACGTGCGCACGTTCGTTCGATTCGTGCGCGTGTGTGCGTTCATGAGCACGACTAGATGAGTGCAGTGTAAATGCAGCCACCCTGCCAGCCTGGAGGCGCGCGTTGCGCCATGCAAACTCGCTGTGTCTGCATCGTCTAGCATTGCTTGCTTTGATGCATTGATTGCATTGATGCGATGCTAGGATCGACTCTAGTGCGCGCTAGATTTACCATAGTTTAGCTGCTGAAACACACACACATACACACACATTCACTGATCTAATGATGGTGGCATCGTGCGTGCTATCACATCTGCACTACTCGTCGAATTGATATAACAAAAGGACACATTGCATTCAAAATGTCGTTCTGCCCCATTTGTCATTTTCCCTTTGACATTTCTCGCAGAAGGGCAGCCTTTTCTATGTATCGACTTTTGTATTCGGTGCTCCGGTGAAAATCGTCCAACAGCATTGCCTGTGCATGAACAATGCTCAAAATGTACACAACAACATGGCATTACGATTTAACAAACCTGTAGCCAATCTGCCTTTCGTCGTTCCACCAGATTGCATCCTACATGATCAAATGTCCCGAGTAGGAGTTCCTCACCTTTTTTCATTCCAAACATGTCGCTCACACATTTAGTCGAATATTTACTCGCATCTGCCCATTCAGACTCGTTTTCAACAAGTCTCGCTGCTGATTTTGCAAAATCGATTAGATTATTGGCAACTATCCCTCCAAATTTGACTTTCTCTCCACGAGATGTGGTGGCTGTCGTCTCCCATTGTTCAGGAAGCATGCCTTCTGCGCCAATGGGCGTGGTAACGACAGGAGTTCCAACGCTCCAAGAGTCAGCAATTTTTCCTTTTATTCCCGCTCCGAACCTCAAAGGAGCCAGAAGGCAGCGATGACTACCCAATGTCGAATATTGGCATTTCGCGGGGCCCTTATTATATAAAAATGGTTGTTGGTTTCCAAGTGAAAGGGCAAAGCAGGGTGAGTTGGAGCACCTCAACAAAGAAATTTTCTTTCGCGTTTGTAAGATTCATCATCGAAGCTGGGGGAAATGCACCATAAACTCGTAGACTATGTTTCTTGGGATTTTTCAGCTCCGATTGAATTGCAGGCCAAATTTCTTCCTTCAGCCAACGCACACTATCCGCATTTGGGGGATGTCGAAAATTTCCGATGCTAACAAAGTCAGAACTGCGCATGCTCAAGTTACCATCATTCAGAATATTCTTATCTGAATAGAAAAAAGGTGCCAGTGCTAAGCGATCGAATGCAATACCGAACCTCTCCTTTAGCAACATTCTCTCGAAAGGGGACACAAGTAAGGTTAGATCGCTCCTAAGAATACTTGCTAATTCCCTTGTCAACCGTTCTTCTCTGATATCTAGCATTTTCGCTGTTTTCTTCACGGAGGTAGACTTCCAGAAGAAGTCAGATCTTCCCGTGGCGGTGGAAGATAGGAGTTTTTCAACGTGAGTTTGCCGCTGATTCCTCAGAAAGTGAAGATCCTGTGTATCGAGAACACGCATGCACGATGGAACTTCCTTTGCCACCCGCCAACCAAACATTTCCTCCTGATGCATAAGGAGGATTCTATTTTAACATTAATCAAAAGCTTCATGGTTTTCTTGCGTCTAAATGATATTGTTATGAGAACCAACCATCGTGAATCGATCAAATATGGTCATGTCTGGCTGGAGATCTCGAACAAGGGAATCAAACTTTGGATCGTTAGGTTGTACAGCTTCAGTATTTACATTTGCAGCCCGCAATGCATCTACAGCCCCTCTTACGTCACGCGCTGGTGAGGCAAGAGTAACTGTTAGTTCTGGGACACGTGATAACATTTCAATGAGGCTCCAGGTCCGCAAGGCGGCTGCGGTTGTAGTTTTCTCTGGCCAAACTGCAAAATACAAAGTGCGAATGAAGTGGGGGATGCTGCCAATAGATACTAGTAAGATGTTTCTAAAATTATTCAGATAACCTGGAGTAATGATGAGTATTCGACGACCTTTTAGCCATCGTTCCGACTGGCCTGCTGCTGGAGATTGCGCGGTTGACGTTCCGCTACATTGAACGAATAAACGCTTTTTGCTGCGAGCATCTCTTGCCAACTGTAAAAAAGGAGAACCAGCTAGTCTATTCATCGTGCGATATTGCCCGATCCGTTTAACATGATACGGTATCATAGTTCTCGTCGCAGTATTCTTGTCTGTAAGCCACTCCTTTTTGACTAAATTGCTACAATACTGCGTGTTACCTCGTTGGATCAAACCAATAAATAGCACGCAACTAATAAAGCTGAATATGAGCAAAGATATCTGCTTTTTCAACTTGTGCTCTATCATAGACCATTCAAAGGGACCTAAATGATTCGGAATGGCGAGGCTACCCAGAGTGTTTGCGGTTTGTACGTGTGTGTTGAAAAAGCACAAGCCTGCAAACGTTGAACAAATATTGCAGGGTGAGCACGGTATCAGTTAAGTGGACTGTAGAGGTGATTATAACAGTAGATCGACCAATCGATTCACAACCGATGATTCGTATTTCGTTCTGTTTTATAATGTTGTTTACTGTTCTGCAACAGTGGGTGTTACAAAGAGCCGTCACATCACCCATGATTTTTGTTCGCTAACTTTTGATATTACTATGTTAAAATTATCATCCCAAGGAGGATTTATTGAAATAAATGATGGTACGATACGCGTTCTCTGGAGTCGTTCGGCATACACAAGGACTCGCTCTCGAGAGTAGGGTAGGGTAGGGAGGGTGGAAATGGATCTACCGGTAATGCTGTGCTCGTTGGAGTCGCAGAGACAAAATACGACGAAGAAGTGATGTCGTAGAGGAAAAATACCAACCAACTATTCGCACACATTTCCACCAAGATCGATGTCGTAGAGGCGAAATAGCGAACAGCTTACTTGATTAAGGTAATCATCTATGTGGTAGTATATGTAGGCCAACTCGTGCAGCATGTGCTTCAAGCTGCACACTTCCGACATTGCAACATTACTACTTTGCGACAAAGAAAATAGCGTTCTTAGAAAAGAAATGGAAGGTGATTTTGCGATCGTCGTGATCTTTTGTTGTTGTTGTTATTGCTGACCATGTTCTCGTTCTTCGTTAACAAGCTGCCTTCCTTTCTTCCTTCCTCCTCCTGCTAAGAAGGTGCAATACGATGAGAAGACGAACACCTACGAGGAGCAGTTCGTTCCTTGCTTGGTGATGACAGTGGTGGCTTGAGCAATCGATGATTCGAATAAGAACAAGGAAAGAAGGAAAAAAATAAGAATAACATGGAAGATTTTCATTGTCCCATCACAAAGCATCTTATGATAGAGCCATCTGTTAACGAAGCTGGGGAAACATACGAATTGCAGGCCATCGAAATGTGGTATTTCAGATGTGCTTTACTTCAGAGAAATAATACGTGAAGATTACGTGTTGCGCGGTACATGAAGATCCCTCGTTCCTATTTGTAGGTACTCAAGAGGAAACTATGTAGATCCCAAGACTGGCATCAAGGTGAAGGACACTCGACTGTACCCGAACATACTGGTGAAACGTTTAATTCTCAAACAAATGAAAAATGATATGGACAAGTCTATAAATAATCCAAGTATTCTCCTGGCACATCATTTGCTCCTAAAAGCAGTCAAACGGCGAGAAGTAGAACTTGACATTGAATCATTCGGAAACTTCTTGAGCCTGTCGGAAATTCTTGGGGATACCAAAGATGATGGCGAGGAAGTGAAAAATGAAGAAAGAAAAGCTAAGTTTACGAAAAAGGATGAGTGGGAACAAATTGAAGAAGAAGCATTCGCAACATATTTTGGTGTAGACTTCCACATTATGGACCAAGTAAATGGTAAAGCTCTTATACAGAAAGCTGCTAAGGCGGGGAGTGACTGCGCTATGGGAAAGTGCTATCAAGAGGGTTGGGGCGTCAAACTGGACACTAAGCTTGCAATCGAATTCTACCATAAAAGTGCAGGTGCTGGCAGCTCTCATGGAATGTGTCGTCTCGGTAAATCTTTCCAGACAGGGTATGGGGTCACAAAGGATTACTCCACAGCGGTTGAGATTTTCCGGCGAGCAGCACGCAGGGGCAATAGCAATGCAATTTATAATCTCGGTATCTGCTACGACGAAGGCTATGGCGTGGAGAAAAGCACAAAGGTATTACAACAAAAGGTTGCGTAGTGAATTAAATGTCTGAAAAACATCTACACTTGGTGCCAGATCGCATTGAGTCTCTATCATGAAGCAGCGATAAGGGGCAATAGTCATGCTGAGACTAACTTAGGATTTGCTTACATGCATGGTAATAACCAGTTTTAAATCATATATATAAAGAACAATGATAGCGATTTCTGAGGAAAGCTATTTTTTCTACAATTCTCGAGGCAATGGTGTTCAGCTGAGTCAGGCAAAAGCAGCTCGTTGCTATTTTAGAGCATCACAGCAAGAAAATAGTGTAGCTTTAAGGTGATCGATACTTCCAATACCAAGGTAGTCTCACCACACAAACGCATAAAAACTCAGCAACCTCGGATTATGCTACCAGCATGGGAAGGGAGTGGCGAAGAATATAGCCAAGGCAATTGGATTATACAAACGAAGCGCAGAGCTGGGGCATAAGGGGGCAATGAACAATTTAGGTAGAAATACTCAACGGGGAAAGACTGCCGTTTCTAGAAATCAGATTTGGATATTGTGCTGCTCTAGGTTACTGTCATGAAAATGGAATCGGCGTTGCTCAGAACATGAATGAGGCACTGAAATGGTACAAGGAAGCTGCAAAGTTGCAGAGTGCTAAAGCACGTAAAAATATAGAAAATTTAATAAAGAAGTTTCCGGATCTTAAGAAAGTGGAGGTGAGGAAAAATAGTGGTGTGTTGGCATAGTTTTATTTTCACTTGTGTTTCCATCTATAATGATATTAAGAGTTGAAAACCAAGGAGATAAGTCAGCCATTACATCCGATTGATACCAATGTATACACAATCTAGAATAATTCATTGAGACGTGCAACAATGATGCCATCTGTGAATCTAACCATGGGCCTTATTCGCCCAAAAATTAGCTATCAAGCTGATCGATGCTTGCTACTTAGTTCCACCAACATCATCGTTATCATCAACGTCGCAACGATACATCACGAAACTCGTGCTTTGAACATCTCTAGATCTAGCTGCAACTTCTGTCCCTTCATGTTATCGTGCGCATTTTCTTCTCATTCGGTAGAACTAGAGCAGTGCGGTTGGTGCTGCTGCATTCATTGGAAATGTGGCCATGCACCGAGCTCATTCTGAATGATGTTGGCTAGTTGGCCTCTCTGGCTCTAATTGAGTTTTTTCATTCCATCTCACCACAGACCAGTCAATACGACGTGACACGTGCATGCTTGTGTTCACATCCGCCCGCATGCCTCATAGCCTAGCTAGCTGGACAGCATGATGCAAGTACGTCTAGACGTGCGCGCGTGCACGCATGCGCTTGCAGCTTGCTAGCTTGTCCAAGTGTGTCAAACATGAAAAAAAATTGACTCATTGCGTGGTTTGCCATTCCAACATTGGACGAGTTGCCTGTCATTTGCTCGCGTTCCAGCGTTCCAGCCCAACAGCAGCGCAACATGGTCCGACGCGTTTGTCCGGTTTCAGAGTTGTCCAGTTGCATCGTTGTGTCCTTCAGTCCTGTCTAGCTGTGCATGTGCAGAGCTAGAGAGTGCAACAGTGAAGCTTGCCAATTGCATCTCAGTTCCAGTTGGTTGATGGGCTTTGCTAGCTTTGGCTGAACGCAGTTCCAAACAAGCGAAAGATGTCCACGTGCTGTTGCAGGGGACGACGAGCGAGTGAGTGAACGAACGAATGAAGTGATTCCAATGCTGGAATGTGCAGCTGGAAGGATCGCATGAGTGCCACCCCACCCACTTCCTCTCCAAACATCAAGACCTTGGGAACGAATGAGCAATTGAACGAAGTGATTCCAATGAACGAGTGAACGAGTGTGAGTGAACAAAGAGACTGGACCTGAAAGAACCATGCACTGGACGTGCCGCAACTCATCCACTCCCTCCTCAGTCAACTCATCAATCATTGAAATTTGAGAGTTCGTTCCGCCGGCCACGAGCAGTCAGACAGATGACCTGCATGGACAGGGTTCACGCTGTCAACGCGAGGACAAACCCGAAGCCGACAAGCGTCGCACGTTCCGAAACAATGAAACAATGAAACAATGATGAAAAACCACATTTCCAAAGTGTTGCAAGACACTTGCAGTGTGCAAAATGCAGTGCCTCGAACTGGTTTCAGTGAGGACTGTGACTAGCAAATCAACTAGCTGGTTTGCCAAAATGGCATGACTTGGTCATTGAGAAGCAATGACACTAGCAGCAAAATTCTGACGGCGCAAGACCTCCACTCTGAGCAAAAACTTCCTGAAGGCCATGTCCACACGACGATCTACGATTGGATCATCTGAGGGGGGCCCCAGCAGAATTTTGGTTTTGGAGGAGTCTGGAGCGTCAAAGAATGAAGAGTGGAGGGAAGAAGCTGAACCCAGAGCTGATCTCATGTGCGAGAGAAGCTTGCATCTCTCTGCATTCAAGTGAGTGCAATGATGGATGAGGTGGTTGACACTTTGAACAACTTCAGCATTGCAAAGAGGACACACCGAGAAAGAGGGGGGCAAATCCGATGATGAATGGGGCGGTCATGAAGGGTCACGTGATCTTGCTTCTGAATTTACGAGTACGTAGCATCGATGATTAGAAGTCATTGGTTTAAAAATTGTACATCTTCACAACCAATCAAACTAGACACTTTTTACAAGATGTTTTGACAATTTGGATTGACATATGCAGTAACAACAACAACAACAACAACAACAACAACAACAAAAAGAAGAAGTACGAGGAGAGAGAAGTATCCCCCCCGTCTGATTCACCGCCTAACGTGCTCACAAAAAGAAGCTTTCATGGCTCATCCCAGCACACGGCTTTGGTCTCGGGATCCAATAATTGAGGTTGGTGCCCTGCATGCATAATTTCCATGGTATTTCGTGTTGGGCTTTTTTGAATAAACATCATTATCATTATCATCATCAAGGACATTGTTCGATGAGGACTGAGAATGGGCGAATTTTTTTCCATAATGATGGTGATGTTAGGAACTAAAGAGAAGAGTGTCGTTCTCTCTGGCAGAAGTCGTAGTTTCATACTTGCGCGAGAAGCCGCCTTCATCTTCAGGCGGCTGCTTTACCGGTCGGTATGATGTCGTCATTGTCGGAGCTGGTGTAGCAGGTAGTGAGTAACTTGCAGTAGCAGCAACATGTTCCGAATTCAAACAATACGCTTGATATTATTTATATGTAAGGCCTGTCTGCGGCTCGTCAATTGTGTGCGGAGGGAGAGGGAGAGGGGAGCAATAACAACAAGAATAGCATTGTTATACTCGAAGCTCGATCACGGATAGGAGGACGGGTACATACAGAGACGTTTCCGAGTCGGTAATACGTGCTTTCCCTGCAGCTACGTACATGTTGTGGTGTAGGGGTAGAAGTAGGAGTGTACAAATGCTAATATCAGTCATAGTGATGGAAATTGTTAGTAGTTTGTAGTATATTGTTATCGTTACTGTTATCCCTCCGAGGGTGTAGCTAATTTAAACAACGAACCACCAACTGCCGTTATTTTATACTTAATGCTGCACAGAGGTGAGGGAATTGGGAGCGTCGATGTGGATCTCGGGGCAAATTATATCCATGCATGTACTAAGGTCATTTCTGCTCTTGTTCCAAAGATTTGTACTAGACCGTTAGTTGTTGTGAAGGCTGCTTTTTCCCTAAGTCATTTTTCCTCACCAATATTGCCACTACTTTCATCTATGAAGAATATAAATAATAACCACAGGATCAGCCTGTCTTCCAATTGGCAGTAAAACATAAAATTCAGACTGCAGTGGTAGCTGGTGGCCGGGTAGTAGTAGTAGTAGTAGTAATCATATTTGTTCATAATAACCCTATGATGATGATGGTGATGATTCTCCTTCTTTTTTTGGCGGCTAAGTCGTTCGTTATGACAAAAAATGTTTCTTCCTTGCAACCATCATCTACTTGTATTATTGTCGTTGTGGGAAAAAAAAAAAAAAAATATATATATATATATATATATATATATATATATATAATGATCAGAATTTCGAAGATACTGAAGTTGCTCAGTGGTACAACGTTGGATCCGGGTGATTACTACTTGTCCTATATCGTTTCTATCTATTTAATCATTGTACACTCACTATCATCGTCATGAAATCCTTCCGTCGATAGAGTAATAGCGAGAGTTTTAATATTACATATCCCGTAGCAATGAAGTTTTGTGCCTCCTCCTCCTCCTCCTCCTCCTGATAGAAGATACGACGTGTCCTTCCTTATACATTATCGTAGGCAACGGATACAAAGCATTGACATTGCGAGAATGCATACGCTATTGTGGAAGATCGATTCATATATGACCAGATTAGGTTGTTGTTGGTGTTTACTACTCCTCATGCGTATTGGTAGTAGCAGTAGCAGTAGCAGCAGCGTGTTCTTTGTTCCTACTGTGGAATGAGTGAATGAATGGCTGACTGGTTGGTGGTAGCTGCGAACAACAACAACAACAACTACAACAACAATAACACGAAGAAGAAGAAGATGATGATGATGAGAGGGAAGTGACATAATAGTGATGTGACGATGTACACATGAATCTGAAACATGTATATTACAGTCCGTAAAATGAAGCCAGAGCAAATACAGAAATACAGCATGGCTTCGTTGTTCGAGGTGGGTGATTAAAATGTCTAGTATTATTCACACAGATTCATTAATTGGTGAGTAAAGAATGAGGAGGAATAATTATTGATGATAATGATGATGATGGTGATGATGATGACGATTTTATCTGTGATGAATACGACAACGACGATGATGATGAACATGAGACCGTGTGGTTGGGAGGGAAGGAGACTATATATCACCTTGTGAGAAGATAATACACCTTCTGGTGCTACTCAATCAATAATCATCATCCTCATCACCATCATGATATAAAGGTGTGCCGTAAGTCTATTTTAAAACGATTCTTCATCAAAGCACATGATAGAGGAGGAGGAGGAGAAAGGAAAGTACCCACAGAAGACAATTCTACTACTACCACTTGTTCTTCCTCTCGTTCACCCGCCGATGATAGGATTCTTACAAAAATTGAAGAAAAAATTCTTTATAAACTTGCACGGTACTAGAAGAATGATAGGGAAAAGAAGAAGAAGAAAAAGAAGAGGATGAAGAAACATCGAGTAGCTATTAACGTGGAGTAGTAGCGGAGTAGTAGTAGTAGTGGTAGTATTACTACTAGTAGTAAACAATTCTAGTGTAAGTATCTGCTGCTGCTACTTTAATGAGTGTTAGTTGTTGATGGATGTTCTCCGTTACTTTTTTTGTCAACAGACGTGCTTACGGTTATGTCTCAAATCTGGAAGATACAAGTCTTGAATTTGTCCGTCCTCCCCCGGTAGGTATTTACTTATTTGTTTGTCGTCACTTATAATATGAATCTACTTATTTGTTTGTCGTCACTTATAATATGAATCTACTACTACTACTACTACTACTACTACTGAAACTATCTTATCAACATCGTACTATACGATATCATCGTCATGAACATGCATAATGTATCCTTCTATTTCAGGGTGGGGAGACGTTCTCTTCTTCTTCCTCTTCTTCTTCCTCTTCTTCAAGATTTGATACAGATGATCGTTTTGGTTCTCCTGAGCACGTACGTGAAGAAGCTCAAGAGATCAATTCCAAAATTTTCAAGTCCAAAACAACACTTAAGGTGATGATTATTCTTTTTCCTATAATTGATATTATTGTGTCAATTGACTACTACTACTACTATCAACAAATGCATGCACCATTCATTGTGTATTATCAAGAGTATATCTCCTTAGAATCGCCCACATCGTCATCTTCCACATCATAATTTCAATGAAGATACTTTAAACAATATACATCTCCTAGTTGGATTATTTGCCATCATTATCTCATTAATTCGTCAGTCTCATTGATCTAATCGTTATTATTACTTAATCCTAATGATCATCGACGTTAAGGTTGAAGCTGCCAAGGATGATGGAAATAAAGGGGATCGATTCGTCGTAGATGGGTAAGTAAGTAAGTAAGTGAGTAAGTAGAATGACTTCTCTCATCATTATCATCATCATCATCATCATCATCATCATTGCTTCATTGCATGAATGACAGTAGGTATTCTTATTGCACAACACAGATACAAATGGCTCATAAACTTGCTAGCGGATAAATTACCTATACAAACAGAGGTATGAGTGAGCAAGTCTCTGTACGTTCATTGCGTGTAAATATGATGATAATGGTGGGTGTAGAGAAGGTATTTCATCGTGTTCTTCATCATATGGTTATTGTTCAGAAATATATTGATATTCCAATCCAAATAAGTCTTCTTCTCTCCCCTCCCCCCCCCGTATTTCCCTTACTCTCATCAGCGTGAGGTGATATCCATCAAAGATATCAGTGGCGGGTCCTCCTCCTCCTCCCTAGAGAACAAAGAAGAGGACAAAGACAACAGCAGTAAGTAGTGTGTCCTCCACCTTGATAAGAATACCAGATGTGTGACTTCTTATTCTTCAATAGCTATCAATAATACTTATAATATCCTGTTTGACGTTGGTAATAGGATGTTCATCATCACCCTCCATGGCACCTGATCATCACTACCCAATATTAGTCACTTGCAAAGATGGCTCTAAGGTACTAGTAGTAGTAGTACTAGTAGTATCTTTATCGTGTAATCGATGGTAGATAGTAGTAATAAAAGCCCCACAGTACACAGTCACACACACACACACACACACACACACACACACACATAATACACACACCTTATAATACTGCATATGTTGGCTACGACTTTATGATTCCTTATTTGGTTGCTCGTAACACTTGTCCTCATTTCATGCTAACTAACTACTTTCTTGTTTGCATGTAGTTTTGGTGTAAAAGGGTGATATGTACATTACCTCTAGAGATCCTCAGGGTATGTGTGTGTGTGTGTGTGTTATGTATGAACGTTCTCTGTGTATTATTAGTATTACTTGCTACTACTACTACTACTACTACTACTATTCATAACTTGTAATATAGTGGTGGTGGTGATGGTGGTAGTAGGAATGATAAGAGTAGTAATAGAGGAATGACTTAAAACGATTCGAGTAGCCATCATCATCATTATTATTATAATCATCATCATCATCATCATGATACACAGGAGACCATATTTTCTCCATCGCTTTCGAAACACAAGATAGAGGCAATGAGAAGGTAGTAGGTTTGTTGGTGCTCATCATATGTAGCAAGTAAGAGTGGGAGAGAGAGGGGGGGGGGGAGAGGAGAAGTATTGCCATTCTAATCATCACCCCCCCCTGCCCGCCCCCTCTCCCAGGATTTCCACAGGGGCTCATAACAAGATTATTCTTCGATTCAATCATTTGAAGGTATTACAGTAACAAGAAAGAGAAAACATCTCACCCACTTATTCTATTGTGTGATGCTGCTGTTACTACATAAAGAAGATATTTTGGCCTGTGGATATCCCCCAATTCAACTGTGACGACCCTCGGTATGGTGATAATGATGATGAATTTGATCATGATCATGATACTCGATTATTGTTGTTCTTGTTGTTTGTCGTACAATGGTGAATGTCTAGTAAATGGACTATATCATCTTAGAAAAATCTGAAATCATCATCAATATCACATCATCATACAATATCATCATACAATATCATCATGTTGTTCAGATTTCAGTTTTTAAATCTCCATTGTTATGGGAAAGCTGGCATTATTCTCGCTCATGTCTGTAGGGACACCAGCATATTATAATATATATATATATATATATATATATATACACACACACACATTATAACATTATTCTCACGATCATTGCGAAGAAGAAGAAGAAGAAGAAGAAGAAGAAGAAGAAGAAGACGATGACAACAGTCAGCTGCATCATAGCGATAAATAGCTTCACTTACGACGTGATATTAATAGATGATGATGATGATGATGATGACGATGATGATGACAGCTGTAGTCGGAATTCATGCAAAGATTGTTTCTCTTTCCTCCTCCTCCTTGTCGTCGTCATATGTCTTCGTGTTGTCTAAATTATTGTTGAAGATATTTCCTCCCTATGCCTACGGATATGGCGCTGATTCTCAAAGCAGCAGCAGCAGCAGCAGTAACAACAACTTGGAAGTTGTTAAAGAGGTCACAATATTAATAACCGGGAGCTACTACTATAATTTAATCTAATATTTGTTATCATAATTATTATTTTTAATCTCTATGAAAGGTATTGGTAGTGCTTTCCAGGATGTTTGGAATATCAATGAGTGCATTGCAAGAAAGATTGTTGGACTACATCGTGACAAGATGGGATGATGAATCCTATTCGAGAGGATCCTATAGTTACTTGAGGCCGGGAGGTTGTATGTATGTATGTATTATTATAGTACTATCAATGTTAATTAATATATAAATATAAACATTATGTAACTTCTTCAATCGATTTGTCTGTGTGCAGGGCATATGCAGCATTTAAAAGACCTACAAGCACCCCTTAGGAGAACATCTACAGGAGAAAATATTGTGCATTTTGCTGGGGAAGCATGCACAACCGTTGGATTTCAGGTGGCAAGCGATGCAGTATATGCTTTGGACAATAGACACGACGAAGATGATTTGTGTTTTTTACACGCACACACAAACATATATAATATATATATATATATATATATATATATATATAAACATTACATAATAACGCAGCACTGTGTCTTCTATAGTTTGGGAAGGGAAATCGTACGACACAAATGATGTACAATAATAGTATTATCATTCAGGATGGTGTAATGACACTCCTTTGTTTGCTTTGTATGTGAGCCATCATCACCAAGTACAACCTGGCCGCTTAGTCACGCAGTATAATTTTTTTTAGTGCGTCCACGGTGCGTACATTTCTGGAGAGAAAGCTGCATGTGAAGTCGCAAAAGATTTAAAAAAGAAGTAGTCGATGTGTGGCTGCGTATGCATATCGTCATCATGCATCATCGAAAGCTCTAAGTTTTCGTTGACGACAATGACAGTCGAGCGGTGTATAGATAAGCACACCAATAACTACTTAGATTTGGTCACCATCAGCTGAGTTGCCCCTCCTCATATACGTAGTGCATGCCATGGCTGCGCAATGTCCACATGGCCATAGCCATGAAACGGATGCAATGAACAATCTTTTAAATGGTGAGCATCCTGATGTAGCCATGCAAACCAGCGGCTATAGCGCTTGAATTGTATCTGTTCACGTTTCTGCTGTGATGTCTTTCATGCATGAAAATACAATGTGGCGCGCAGTGTAACGTGTTTCCTTCCATTCTGGTGAACAAAGTCTTTTGCTAGTTTAGTCTCGTCGTCTTTGTCCGCCGTGATGGTAGTCAGTTGATTACCGTGTGCTGTTTGTTGATGAGCATGCTTTGGGCGGCTCAGCAACGCCACATAGCTGCTTACATAGCTGCTCAATGTAGTAGTGTGTGGTCGCAATCCCAATTTCCTGTTTGCAATTGCTGTGCAGGCTGGGATGATGCATTCATCTAGTTTATGAGACGGATGTAATGAATGCTAGAATGAATTAAAATTTTCAATGGTCATCCCAAGGTAGCATGCAGAGCAGCGGCCAGCAGCGGTTAAATTGTGTTTGTCTAGCACAGATGCAGCAGCACCATGGGCCACACCCACATTTCATTTCCCATCTGCCGTCAGTAGAGGGAAATCGCAAAATTTTCATTTCAAAAATTCACTTACTGACGACCTACTGCTGAAGTGAATTGCTAGAATGACATGGCAAAATCACAGGCACATCCCATGTGTTTTGTGAAAACAATCTTTGTTAAAAATGACATGGCAAAATCCACAGCAGAGCATCGTTAAAAACACTGTAAATTTGTTCTCACCTAAAATGATAAATGACAATGTTCAAATCAAAAATGGGGAAGCCATTGGACAAATGGCTGACGGAAGAACAATTCAGATCTTTGAAGAACAAAAGATTTTTGTGTGTGATGTCGTCTGACATGGACACACACAAAAGGAAACCTACTGAAGAACTTGTCATCAAGTTCGGTCAAGGCAAAGGAACTCAACCAGCATCAAGATCAAAAGATTACATGTCACATTGTGGACATACTGATAACAAAAGGCCCTGGATGGGTTGCTGTAAACTGACGGCAAATGGGAAATGAAATGTGGGGTGTGCCCCATGGTGCTGCTGCATGCTTGCCACCAAGGTGTGATCATCGGCATGCATGCGCTTAAATTTGCTGACGATCGCACGCACGTACGTGCGTGATCATGATAGACATGCAATACACAATATATATAATATATATAGTGTATTGCTGTGTCTATTATCTTTACGTTGTGTGTCGTGATCAGTAGACATGTGCGTGTCGTTAGATGCATGCATGGTGCCGCCGAAATTGTCGCTTGCTGGCGGCACGTCTATGGGCCGCACAATGCGACATCTGGCCATGCAATAAGACAACGCAACAATGCCTGCATAGGGCATGAGAAATCATTGATCACGACGGCCATGCACGCACCTCCCCGGCTGGATCAACAACATGCAACAACGTAACGTGATGTAATGATTTGGATTGATGCATACAAAATGCAAAATTATTATTGATCTACAACTTCATCACTGTTATCGAGTGATTGCTCTGCTAGTTTACATGAGAGGCAACGACATAAAGAATAAGATTTACATTTGAGATATAAAGCTTGTTCACAGCAGCTAGCTACGAGGTGACATGTTGACTCAATGAGTCATTGTTATTAACCCAGCATTTATGTGATAATCCAACGACGCGACACCATTTCTCCAGCTCCAAATCGATGAAAACGGTAGTTGTCACAACAGTATTCATGTGTAAAAGAATGATGAGACAAAAAAATAATTTTGGCATCACTTGTTCCAATTGTAACAATTACTCACGCTCACTTCTGACGTTTATATGAGTGCTTTTCATTCTTTTGACATATTTCATTAGATCCCCAGAAGTGAGATGTTTTGATTTATCGAAGCTTATCACAAGATTGAAAAACTGCATCCATAGCTCAAACGTTCGATCAGTGCAGGCTATCAAATCTACGGAGATCCTATCCTTAGATTTGAAAAGGAGAGAGAAAGATCTTCGTGAGTACATCTCCTTCTTGTGAATTTTCTTTATTCGGCGTTTGAATAATTGAGTCTTTTGGCCAACACACACGTCTCTTATACTAGCTATAGGAAAGCTCTTGCTGTGCCGTTTCCTATTTTCTCCCCAGAATAACGTTTTTCCATCATCACTTACCCATAGCAGCCTCTCACGTGGACTACCACGTCGCCCATACTTGATAAATGCACTGCCCTTTTTCAGTTCTTCCAATATTACTTCCATTGTGTCGTCGCTCTTTCCTTGACCAATCGGTGCTTTCAAGTCTTGTGTATTCTCCCTTGTAAGCATGGGTTTCACATCAGCGGCGTCTAAGGGGTTGTTCCCCATTTTTGACTGCTGCTGCTGCTGCTGCTGCTGTTCTGAGTGTTGCTGGTGCTTCTTTTCTTCTAGCATATTATCTCGTGGCTTATGTACTGCCGCTGCTCCTGTGGAATCTGCGGGCACAAGCTCTTTTGGATTCTTGCCACCCCCCTTTGTTGCAGCACTCGAATGTACGACGTTGTCATCCCTATCCGGTTCAAACTTCTTTGTAGTAGTAGCCTTCATATCTCTCTGTAACTTAGAAGCAGACGTATTCTTGCTGTTTGGATCGCCTTCTTCGGTGGCATGTCTAGGTGTCATCATATTAACATAGCTTCGATCGAGGAGTTCTTTCTCTTCGCCGCTATGCTGATCATCTTGGCCCTCCTCTGGCTGGAGCTCTTCCAACTGAGATCCTGGTTGCGTATCTGTTTGAAGAATTGAAACAGAGACGGCAGCAATGGGGTCATTCTCACCATCGTAAACAATTTCTGTATTGTTTCTCTCTCTTGCTGATAGCTTCTGGATCTTTCCTTGGGATGGCGTCTCTCGTGTCACTACAACAGTCTCTCTTTGCCACTTTGATTCACTTCCTTCATATTCATCAAGAACCGCGCCTGTATCTTCTGCTTCTGATGCAATTGACGAATACATTTTATTTTCCTTCGTGCTTCTATCTACTTGTTCATCATCGTCATGCTGTGCTAATTCTGGGTCGTCATTTTCACCAATATCATCTCTTCTGCTTACATTCTGATCTTGATGCTTTGCATCGATTAATCCTTGCTCATTAGAGGTGTTGGTAGTGGTTATAACCTTGGTGTCAGGACGATGATGATGATTATCACCATCAGATGGTTGCAGCTGGGTACTACTTCTTGTATGACTAGCACCACCCCTTTGTTCTAACTCTATGGTATTCCGTCGTTCAATTTTGTCGCTTTCGACATCATCATTCTGCTCCTCCTGATGCCACATCCCACTAAGTAGCACGTCCGTTTCCAGCATGCTATCTAATTCATCAAAAACTGTAGGAATTTTCGAGCCTTGCTGTCTTAACACTGTTTTCTTTTGTTTTTCTTTGTCTCCTCCTCCTTGGCCGACAACAGCATCGTCACCGTTTACCACCTGCTGGTGCTGCTGCAGTGGATGATAAGTTTGAATCTCCATTGTAGAGTTAGTAGCTGCCATGCCAAATGACAATGGGCTGCTTAAATCAAAAGGGTGCTCCGACTTTTGCTCATTTTTGCCATTTCTATATTTTTTTCCAGCAGTAGCTATTGAGGCAGGAGTAAGATAGTTTTGCTTTCCATCCCTTATCCACATTTCGATGAATTTACCATGAAGGTAACCTGCCACCTCCCCAACGTTGTTACGACGGGAATACGATGACGATGACATATTCGATGCATTACCACTGATCTGATTATTCAAGGCCATATGCATAATCAAACCCTTTATTTTCCGCTCATAGGGAATTTGCTTTAGCTCGAATGCATGCAAAGCCAAAAGTCCCATGCAGGACGTAAACTCAGACAAAGCTAACTTCGATCGATTAGGGTCCTTGAGAATGTTTTTTCTGTCAATAGTTTTTGCCATAAGGAAGTACATTCCAATGTCCAGTGCTGTGATGTTCAGGGTTGTAATCGAAAATGCATTGCAAATTTTCAGGAAGGTCTTGAAGTTAATGAGACAAGAATCTGAAGCAGACGTATAGACTTTGATCAGTTTTTCAAAGAAATCTCGATAGAGATAGAGAACATTTACAACTGACTGCATTCGTAAGAGCTTCAACTTTGGATCAGGGATCCAACGCTTTGCATTAGGTAGTATCTTTTGGAATATCAGCTCTTGGACTGCTGCTTGAGAAGAAGACTGCGACGACGTATTTGATTTTTTTGGGTTAGTAGCCTTCTGGTTCTTTTTACTTCCGCTGAGTATACGACTATGTGCCACTTTCTTCAGTGCTTGAAGGAATTGCTCAAAGGTAACGTATCCCAAAGAAGTTTTAGCATCTGATGCCTTCATGAAAATAATGTCAACTTCTTGCCTGATGAGGTTTCTATCCAGCTTCTTCGCCGATTCACGATTATTTAGTAGTAGACGGGAATCATGAAGAAGTTGAATGAATTGTTTGTTGGACATATGCTCTATTTGTCCTGGTTTCGAGGATTGGAGGCAATAGAACGTGAAAATTCTCCACAACTCATCATATGCGTCGAAGGTGGCAGCATCATTCGTAGATGTCTGTTGGCGTGATGTTCTCTCTCCCTCCACACTGAAAGGAAGTGTACTCAGCCGGAACCTTCGTTGCATTGTTTCATGAGATCTAGGGCTCCGCCTGGGACTCTTAACCATTGACTTTTTCTTTCCCACTTTGTGTTTTGGAATATTCTTCCTTTTTGGTAACAATGCCTCGAAGGTGTTGGTTGTTGTTTCCTCTCCCCCTTTGTATTGAAGATCGATGCTTAAATCAACTTTTGAGATATCCTCTGTGTTGTAGTCCTCCTGTTCTTCCTCGCTGTCAGGCTCATCATCTAACTTTGAAGATGGGGACTTTTCTTGTACTATGTCTTCAAGATCTTTTTCCAACTTTTGCCATGCGTCCAGCTTCTTCTCGGTGTTGCCTTTTCGCGACGAGTTTTGAATTGTCTTCCCAAAAATGTCTCCGCTTGTGGGAAAACTCATCTCTTGAAGAATATTCTCTTCCAGTGAATGCGTCGAGTTTGCTGTTGTGGCTTTCATAAACGATTCTCTTTTAACAATTCGCGACGAGTTTTGAATTTTCTTCCTAAAAATGTCTCCGCTAGTGGTAAAACTCATCTCTTTTATCTGGCTTTTCCTCTTCATTTCATCCCTTTTTTTCTCTTGAAGCATGATTGCCCTGGTCTTCCTGACATAGGGTATGCTACTACCCTTGATGCCTCTGCGTTTTTTTGGAGAGGTAGTAGTCCTCATTTTGGAATTATACTCACTGTCGTTGGAATTTATAGTGTTTATGGTTGCGTTGAGTAGTTGCGATGAATCCCCCTTGCTGGTTTCAATCTTCGCTGTTATGCCACTGGTCCCTGCTGTTTTCCGATTATACACACTTGGAATTACCACAAGTATGGATGGGATGTGCGCGACAACGAGTGAAATTGTGCATTCGTGTAATATTTCCAAATAAATTTAATTGAAACCTTTTCGTGTCCTTATTCTTGCATAAACAACGCCATCAGGAAGCTGCGACATCCACAAAGAGCACTTCTCCATGGAAGGCCATGAACATGCATCACCTAATTGAAGATATTGAGAATCTATTCCATCTCGATGTACAAATCATTTTGGGAATGATATTACTGTCATGTAACTCCACATATTTAGCGCTACAATTCCATGCGCTACCGACCTACCATAAATAATTCAAAATCAATCGAGATATTGCAATCTTAATACTACGTTACCATTTCAGCGAGTTGGCCAAAGGTCGCATTTTGAGCGAGTTCAAATGACCTCTGATCCCCACGAAAACGCACCACTACGACTGTAAATCATACAACTAATAACCACTATTGTTCATTGAAAACAAAGAGGAAGCTACCTAAGTCGTCGCCACTCATTTCTTGTGCTGCAAACGACTATTAGGAATCGACTGGATCCTTCTGTGGAGCAACCTTTCGGAGGAGAAGAAGCACAAGTAGACTACTCTCCTCTCACTATACTAAATCTAGATCTTCGATCGTGGATATTAAACGGGTGTGTCTGTCGTCTCTCAAGACGATTGTCTTCAACGTCGGTTTCGGCTGTAACGAACAAAGCCTTTTTAGTCCGAGAAGATCTCGAGACGTAATCGAGATGGGATGCACCCGTTTGGATCTCCACGGAATCTCCGTATTCATGTGTGCCTAATCTTCGCTAAGATATCCAATGGGGCTTGACTTAGCAGGAAAACATAGACGTAAATGTTCAAATTACAATAAAACGGTATATCCGGTATTTGATAAGTAGGTAAAGAAATTGGTTATTTTCCTGCGACGACATTAATTTGAGGCTATTTTATTGAACACTACTGTACGTTAAGAGACTACTCAAAAGACCAGACAGGAAGGAGGTCCGGATGATGGGAAAGTAATGATTATGATGACGATGACGATGGCGTGTTGAGATAAAGACCAGCACATTCTTCCTTTTGGCCATGTTTCACCCTGACTCCAAGAAAAGGTCTTTAATTCTCTTATGAATTCCTGAAAAAAATGGTTAAGGCTAAGCCATTATTATTGAAATATTCCACCAGTTTATTCATTGCACTGCCGACGGTTTGATGTGTTTTCAGCGGGCGAGAGGGCATGTTCAAGCGAGGCTTCAATGATGGGGGCTACAATTCAACATCTGGAATAGAGGAACATGAGAAAAAATTTTCTAACATTCAAGACGTGTACGCAGATAATCTTCAGGAGGAGATGGACAAAATTGTGGAAATTGTTGAGGACTACCCATATGTTGCAATCGGTACGTTCTATAAGTCGTTATATTTATCATAATGTATTTTTTTCTGTACTCTCTGTTGCAAGTATTTTTTTTTAACCATTACATTTGAATCACCAGTATGTATTGATTTCTTTGTCGTCGTCTTCTTCACTATTTACTGCTACTTAGATACCGAATTTCCTGGTGTGGTTGCGAAGCCAGTAGGGAAATTCAACACCAGCAGCGAGTATCGTTACAGGCAGCTGAAGTGTAATGTCGATCTTCTTAATATTATTCAACTTGGAATCTCATTCTACGACAAGAATGGAAAGAGGCGACCAGGAGTTTGCACTTGGCAATTCAACTTCAAATTTAACTTAGAGTAATAATACTACATGATTAAAGATATACTACAATTTGAGGCACATTTCCATGTCCCAAAAATCTGTTTTCAAACTAGTTTGTCTACTATATTTTAGTGTGGATATGTACGCTCAAGACTCGATAGATTTGTTGACAAAGTCTGGGTTAAACTTCGAGCTTCATGAAGAGAAAGGCATCGATGTGAATGAATTTGGAGCATTGCTTATCACCTCAGGATTAGTACTAACAGAAGATGTTTGTTGGATATCCTTCCATGGAGGATATGATTATGGTTACCTTCTCAAAGTTTTGACGAACAACCGTCTTCCAGAGAAGGAATCCGAATTCTTCGAGTTGTATCATACTTTTTTCATCAAATCCTACGATTTAAAGTACATGATGAAAAGTTGTGAGGACCTCAAGGGTGGTCTTGACAAACTAGCCGATGACTTGAAGGTAATTCTCTCTTGGAGTGCTGCAGCGTTTTCATGATCATGAATCCTATCCAATGTACATATCATTGCAGGTTGTACGAATAGGACCTCAACATCAGGCTGGTAGCGACAGTCTCTTGACAGCAGCTTCTTTCTTTAGCATGCGAGAGCAATATTTCGAGAACATGATTGATGAGGACAAATTCATGGGAGTGCTATTCGGATTGGGCGAGGGTGGCCCAACACCAAGTCCCAAAACTCAGCGACCCATTAACGCCAAATCGTCGTAATAAGTGTATTGCACCTCATTCATGACATGAGGGGACAGAGGGGATCCAGGACACCAATACGTCGTGGCAACGAACGAGACAATCATTGATGATCATCCAAATGGTTTGAAAAATAAGTTCGCCAGCACTCATCAACTTGGAAGTGATCATTACTATATTTCTATCTACAACGTGAAAATCAAGCTGCTCTTTGCAAACATATGTCCATGCAGTCTTGATCGTGAAAATGTTACAAATGTGCACATATGTATATACACACATAAATGCATATATGTGTAGATATCTAGATGTGTGCATGTGCGTGTTTGTGTGTTTTGGGGGGAGGAGGGGGTGAGAGCGGTGAAGCACTCTGCTCTGCGACATCATCCGATGCGTACAGCTGCACAGCCGCGCCGTGAGCGCCGCATGAATGTTCAATACTCTATAACTCTAGCTGTCGCACACAGCAAGACAGTCACGTACGCACGGGATTTTTTAGATTTTGCGTCGCTGGGCCATAGTTGTCCGAGTCGTGAGAGCTGTACGTGTGCCCATATCTGATATATAGCCATGCGTGCGTGTGTAGATATAGCCATGCGTGCGTGTGTTACGTTGTGCTGGAGCCAAGGCACGCTAGCATATGCACACCTAGACATACTAGCTAGCTAGCACGTGCTCTGTAGCCCTCATAATTAGGCTGCACATTGCACGCACTACTACGTGCTAGACTAGACGCACAGCAGCATGTGACACGTGGTGCTTATCATCAGCAATCCGCCATCGCACAGGACATGTCTAGATGTAGCTACATGGTATTAAATTATTGCGACATGCAAGTCTGTACACATACGCCATGCGCCATGCTATGCGTACGTAACGGCGACGACTAGCACGTAGCGGCCTGGCTAGCTGGGCATAGCTAGATAGCATCTGCTTAGTTGATTTAATTGTGCTTACTCGCTTTTTTGCAACGCAAGCTAGCTAGCTAGCAAGGCACCGTTGATATGTGCTTAAATTTGCGTAAATTTGCTCCATCATGGACCGTTGAGTCTGTCTGAGTAGCTGTGTGTCAAAATGCATCACCAGCAACTCACAGCATATATATTCACATACGACGCAGTTTTGCTCCATGGTATGTGCAGAAATTTGTTGGTATTCCTCTGCAGAGACTTTCATTATTTGGCGATAGAGTAGTAACAAGCTAGGAAACTTTGGAGCACTCTGATAGTCGGATTTCCTGGGCCAAATCCTCAGGAAGTCCGGCAAATATTCGCTCGCGGGCAACCCACAAATTTTTAATTTTGTGAGCCTGTTTTTCTTTTGATTTGTTGAGAATTCTGCTCTGCTCCCTCACAAAAGGAGTTACGTCAGTTATTTTAAGAATCGGAGTTTTACCTTTTCCAGACGCATATTCTTCAGCAAGTTCTCCCTTTTTAGAAGATGTGTCTCAATCACATGGGTAAAAGGCTGGCGTTAAATTCAAGAACCACACCTTTATGCCAATCTGAATTGCTTTTCGGTAAAGATGTTTCTCACCTCGAGGCAAATGATCAGGATCCCATTGTAGCCGGCACGGTTTATTTCCTTTGTTTACGAAGATGACAATACTTACCATACCATGAAGCCTGTCCTAGTCTCGAGATTAGTTTGAGTTACCTTTGGCGCATTTAGATCCGTTTTCATTCTTGGCATATTTTCCATGCTGTGTCGACTTGGCAGCCCGCAACAGCCGTTCGAAAAAATTTCTCTTAATCCAAATGCCGAGTATGACCTAATTCCATGTAATGATGCTATTGTGACTTCCTTTTTCGTTGAAGAAATTTGAATGACCTCTTGGTTTTTCTTACATGCCCAACCAGATCTGTACATCATCCAAAGGAAATTAGTTTTTATCCAAGTCATCCTAGTTGTCTTGTAGCTTTTACACCCTGCAACAAAAAATATTGTCTTGCGTGAAGTATAATGCATGAGAGAATACAGACAGACCTTCAAAACTTTGATGCAAAGTAGCATACTCTGCAATTTCAGGCTTGAATGCCTTAAATAGATACGAAAACCATATTTATTGTTCACATCATAAATCTAAATTTGAACAGACTGCACAACCTGATATACTAGTATAGCCTTGTCTGTATACTGTGCCATGATGTGCCTCCCTCTCTGTGGCCACATGTCTACGGCCTCACAATACTTTTCTGATTCAAATCTAAATTCACGGATCTTCGTGTCAGTTTCAGGCTTCGAATCTTTCACAGATCCAGCTACAACTTTCGAGGGGACATCTTGCAAGGGATTTCTGCATTCAGAAAAAATGCAATTATATCCTTTTCCCTTTTCATTAAATTTGAAGTTATATGGCATACCTTTCTACACTCTCCGAGTTATTGGTATCAAACAATTTCTGCTCGTTTACTTCCATTTGTAACTTGATGCCCGTTCCTTTGTTCCACAAATCTACAATTCCTGAGCCCATGTTATGGTATTTGTGTGTAAAGGGAGCTTCACTTTACAACAGTAGTAGTAGTAGTAGTAGTAGTAGTAGTAGTAATAGCAGTATCAGGGTGTTGCAGCAGCTGGCTGGAGAAATCACACACACACACACACACACACACACACACACACACACAAACACACACACACAACACACACATCACACACACACGGGTCTCTTCGGCGTATGAAAGAATTGTGAACTTTCCAAGAAAAATATTGGAAGAGAATATCTGTACGCGCTTTAATAAACAACAAAATAAAAATATGGATCATCATTCTTTTATATTTTCTTTTTCATTGAGATATTTTGAGTTTTTCCATGTCGCATGTTGTTTTTGGATTTTTTCCTTTCCTTAATGATACCATCCTTAAAGTTGATGTATGTGTTTTCTCAGAAATAAATACGAGATAGATCTAATAAAGTGATGCATGTGAAAATAGTTAATACAAGTAATGTTTGCACGATGTATGCCGTATAATTATTTATCAGCAAACAAATATTTATCGGCAATTATGTTGTCTTCATATTTCATACCTATTGTGTGCTGTATGGGTTCAGGAGCAGGAGGATCGATTTCGTCTTAAGTTGTCTGGCTCTGTGTGACAGTAGGATCCTTTTCTTTTCACCAATCAAGGCATAAATAATGAGATTAACCATAATAAAGGAGTAGCCACCAATCAGGCCAAATGGAGATGTGATAATGATGGTGAAGAAGAAGATTAAGATGGTGTATTTTCATCATCGCACGCATGCTTGGAGACAATGTATGCCATTCTTCTGCGTTGGATTTCTCTGCTCCCTCGTCCTCTTCTGTACGGTTTTCTATACACAGGTTGTCATATCGAATATCTTTTGTCCCCCTGTATCACTAAGTGATGATGCATTATAAATGACTGTAAAGGGACAACAGGAGAAGATCGAAAGGAGTTTCGCTCGTAAGTTGGATAAAGTTGTAGATCCATTGAAAAATATTAAAAGGTCAGCAGCAGCAGTAGCAGTATTATATTTATTATTATTATTATTGGTGGTAGTAGTAGAATTAGTACTAGTTGTGGTACTGGTGATAGCAACAACAACGGTTGTTGTGATTGTAGAAGAAGAAGAAGTAGTAGTAGCAGTAGTAGTAGTAATAGTGGTAGTAGTGGTGATAGCAGTGGTGGCATTGATAGTGACAATAGCAGTGGGAGGAGTAGCAGTAGTGAGAGTAGTTGATGTAGCTGTAGCACATATAGCATAATACATGCACCTAATGCTTATAGTACATATAGGAGGATAAATGGTAGTTTCATACATACACCTAGATGTTGCGTACTTATCGTTGTACAGGATGAGGAGGGGAAGTGTATGTGTGTGTGTGTGTGTGTCTGTGTGTGTGTGTGAGAGAGAGAGAGAGAGAGAGAGAGAGAGAGAGGGAGGGAGAGAATTCGTTGTGGATAATACTACTACTGAGGGGGGTTGAGTGCTAATAGGATAGAACAATGAAATAGATAAGAACGTACTTGATGCTGCTGCTGCTACTGCTGCTGCTTGATGTGTAGATGGAAACCGAAGGCCTTAAAAAGAAAACAAAGGGGAACAACTTGTAACCCAGATGCTGCTGCTGCTGCTGCTGCTGCTGCTGCTGCTTCCTCTTCCATCGATAAGCAGCCACCTTCTTCACATTGCCTATCTACTACTAGCAAAGAGGAGGAGGAGGAGGAGGAGGAGGAGGAGGAAGAACAAGACACAATGGAGAACAGTCCTCCGCCAGAACATCATCATGAATCTAAAGTAGCAGATGCTGATGACGCCGACTATAAGATCAAGTCAAGGTCTCATGCGGTTGAAATGATTTCCGGACTTGAAAATGAACTTGAGGTAGGACGTAGTATTACTATTACTCTTTAGAAGCAACTTAAAACCTAAGGGAAAATGAGGAGGAGGAGGTAGTAGCAGCATTAATAAGAGACGGCGTGCTATACACACACACACACACACACACATGCAGATACGCATATGGGGTTTTTGTATCATTATAATTACAGATTGATGCTGTGACGTACATTCTGCGCCGACTATTAAAGATTCCTACAGGTAGCAGTTGTTGTTGTTGTTGTTGTTGTAGTAGTAGTAGTAGTAGTAGTAGTAGTAGAGAATTTTTTCGCATACTACTTCTGGCTCTGGATTTTTAGCTACGTGCTCCTTCTTCATCATTATCGTTATCGTGCCACACACTACTACTACTACTACTACTACTACTACTATACATCGATCGACTAACCAAAGGATACGAAGAGAGCGTAATTCCTGGAAATCGCACATTTATACTTGACGCCAGCAAAAACTTTGGCCTCAAAATTAAAAATGGGATTATCGACGATGTCAGGGTAATAATGTGATGATGAAAGGGCAGATCTGTTATTATGAAACAAATCTCCCCCCACCCCCCTCTCTCTCCGATCATTCATATAATAAACCTAGGAACACAGCCAGGCTGAATTAGTTGGCTTAAGAGAGGACGATAAACTCATTGAGGTAGAAATCATTCTTAGGCATTATCATTGAAATTACGATGAGAAGAAACAAAAACTTAGCTGATGATCATGGGATAATCGTCATATTCTAGATTGGAGGGAAAGTTGCAAGCGAAGGCAACATCCGCCATGCTATTGCCAGGGCTAAATCAAGGAAGGCTAATCTTAGTGTTACAGTTATTGTTAAGGAGAAAGAGGGCGAGGTAGATATTTATCGCCTGATCTACTACTACTACTACTATTCTTTACACAAATATACAGCAGCTAAAAATAATATAGCAGCTAGCTAGTATTACACTTAATACAAGCAACCATAATTAGGAACCTAAGGGTCCATGGCTTAATTTCCCAAGAACTCCTCACATCTTCTCTTCATTGGCCAGTAATATCAAGAAGAAGGAGGTACAAACATCATCATCATCATCAGTTGCAACAGCAGCAGCAGCAGCATTAAATGACTAACAAGTTTAATTGTTACAACAATGTGAACAACAACTACTCAGAGGAAAATGGTGATGCATCTACGTCATCGACTGCTTACACTCGTTGATGATCTCTCCTATAAAGAGGCCAGACGTATGCTCCGCTGCATGCGAAAACTTGCACGGTTATTTCCATGCCCAACTTGCAGCAAAAGAAAAGAGCTGAGTAATCGTTGCCGGCCTACTAGTCTTGAATCAAAGAAATCTGCTCGAGCTGAGCGTAAACAACGGGTAATAATAAGCAGCAGCAGCAGCCCCCCCCTCTCCTTTTCACCATGTTGCTCTCTTTTCCTCCTCCTCTGTATCTATTTCAAAGTCGTTGTACTTCCTCTACTACTACTACTACTACTACTACTACTACTACTGCCCCCCTCGATATTGAGCTACATCCTTCACATAATAAATCCAATATCTTGTATCTGTAAATAGGCTAGAGCTGTGAATTGGGGACCCTGTGATAGATGCAAAAGTCTTTCAATGTTACTCGAGCAAAGGATGGCGACAAAGTTGGGGGGGGGGAGGAAAAATCGGGGAAGAAAAAAGAGAATCAAATTAAATAGTGACTGTGATATTGCAACATCATTACAGGATATAGAAAAGCAGCAAAAATTACCATCAGCTCCCTCTACACATCCTAGAAATTGTGTTATTGAGACGGATGATGAGGAAGACAACAGAGAAGATTCGGTACCACCTCAAAGAATCAGCACGATTCAGACAATTCGTAACGCAGAAATAAGTGGATCAAGCCCAGAAACGGAAAATTATGTTTCCAATGGTAGAGACAGCAGAGTAGCGGCGATGAGTGTGAAAGATGATAATGATACAAAAAAGGAAGAAGAACAGATGATGGACACATCCACTTACAATGTTGACCAGCCACAACAAGGTGTCCTCCTATAGATTCGCAAATGTGGAACAACTGTGTGGGAGACACATCTAGACATGGCGCTTTGCCAACAGTCGTTTTTATATCAATGTATAGATATGTTCTGAGGCGTCGATCCCGAGTCAAGATCTCTACTTCAGATATGCTGCGTCGATCATCTGCAATGCGCCACTGTGCCATGAAATCTCGGCTTGCATGAGCGCGGTCCTTCAAGTCATGCATGTCATGATGCTGTCGTGTGGGTGCCTAGATGTATATTCTACATGTATGATATAGCTGCCGCTTATATTTGGAGTATTTTTTTGTAATCATTGCCTTCCACGTTGAATGAGCCAACGCAAACCCTGTGACAGTGTTGCACACTAGATGCCGAGATTACTATTGTAATGCATGGGACATCTCTTCCACCTTTGCTAGCTTTAGGTGCTGATTCCAAAAATTGCATGCGTTTTGCGACTGACACTTCCATGTGTACTGAGAAAATTTTGCCATGCGCTATATTCTGGCATTGCTGAGTTCTCTGCATTTCGACACATTATAGTCGCATGTGACAATATCTGGACATGCGTAGCACTGATCTCGCATGCTAGCGTGCTAGCCAGTAGCATGCATGCATGCGCCACATGTCTCGTCTAGCGCCCTAGTTACATAGGCTAGCTACGTACCAGCAGCCTTAGGCGAGTTTAACCACCATCGACACACATGCGTGTACATGCACAAGCATATTATTAAGCATATGTGAAACTGATGGACTGAGTAACAGAAATCGTCGATTTCCACCACCACCACCACAAACAAGTATGGTAGGGAGTGTAGTGGTTATCATTATTCATTTATCAAGCATTCACAGCAGGTAAGATCGATCGACTTCATCATCATCACCCCAGATACCAAGTTGACACTTTTTCAGTCAAAGCAGCTATAATGTCGCTATGAAGCATGCTGATCCTAGGTGAGTCTCGTTGTAGAATTTTTAGGCAAACCTGGTTATATTTGCAATACGTCCTTGTTATAACGTAATAAAGTAATCAACATCATGGATGATTTTAAAATTCCAGGGAAGTAGTTTGCATATTATATATGCTAATGTTTTGTGAGTTGTACATGTCACAGTGCCATAATCATTACCCTTTGTTGGTGATGATTTCGGACAAGTGATGCAGCATCTCCTCGCTCATGCTCGATCTCGCATACAGAATCGTGCACATTTTTATTAATCGGGGCTTTCATTTCAAGAAGGTACCGAACTAGCTGCAGATCCCGAAGATGTATATTTTGTATAGCAGCATCAAGTGCAGTAAGGCCATAGTTATCCCTAAGAGAAATATCTACTTTTACCTCCTCTAGAAGATACCTCACAATTTCTAATCTATAATTATCTGCTGCATTGATTAACGGAGTGCCTGCTTTTGGATTTGCCTTTGCCTCCACTAAGTATTTGACAGCACTTGTCAGTCCATAGTGGCACGCTGCAGTAAGAGCATCGAAGCCAGATCCGTCCTTCAATTGCAAATCAGCTTTCATTTCAACAATAAAGGCTGCAACTTCTGGATCATAGCATGTTGGATCACTAACAGCATAAATGAGAGCTGTTGATTTATGTTGATCTGTGTCTCTTGCTTCGTTCGGATTAGCACCCATATTAAATGCGCGGATAACTCCATTTAGATCTCCATCTCGAGCGGAGGAGAGGAGGAGGCGGTTAGCACGCATAGAAGACTGTGTTCTTCTGCTGTCTTTAACGTTATCAGATACGGCTTTGTAGTCGTTCTTATTTCCTGCATCATCATCGTCATCACCACCACCACGATTATCAGTATCATTGTCATTATCACTGTTAGCTGTTTCATTTCCTCTTTCCGTCTCTTGCATTTCAAAATCATTTTCGCTCAGTGATGCGTAGTTTGAAGCCAAAGTTCCACCGCCGTCACCCATTTCTCGTTCCTGTTTTATAAGTGCGGCTAGAGTCTTTATTTGATGCTCCTGAGTCGAGCTTTCAGTAGTTAAGTATCTGAGTAGCATCGTTGCGGATGGCCTCTTCCTTGCCTCAAGTTGCAGACACATCTCCATAATCGTCTTGCATCTGTCGTCTACTTCTTCATCGCTACTACTATTACTACTACTACTACTCGTTTTTCTTGTTCTTCTTCTTTTCAGCTTCAAGCACAAAGAACCATTCATGATTTTAGGGACTGCATAATGGAAGGATAGCTCACCGTAAGGCACAGAGCCTTTGCTGAGAATCTCAAAAATAGCAACCCCAAACATCCACATGTCAGACCGGATTGAATAAATTCCTTTGTAAGATTCTGGTGCGGTCCATGCCCAAGCAGTGTGTGCTGCTAATTTTTGATAGGTAGCGTAACGAGAAGTAATAGATCTTGCAAGGCCATAGTCTCCCACAACGACGCTACCGTCCGCTCTCATCAACAAGTTGCGGCAAGCAATGTCCCGGTGAATACAAGGGGGATCCTGCGAATGAAGGTGTTTTAAGCCTGATAGCACGTCAGTAGCAATGCGGAGAAATGGTTGCCATGAGACCATATCTTCTTTAAAATGAAGCTTATCGAGACTTCCCTTTTCGCAATATTCCGTAAGAAACGCAAGTTTTTTCTCCAACGTTGCGACTCCATAAAACCTCAAGACATTTCGATGAATTTTCAGTCGTGAAAGTACCTGTAGCTCTTTGAGCTGGTGGTAAAATTATCAATGATAATAAATACTTAACGACGCGCAGAACAACCTCACAAACATCTGACAATACTTGTTCATGGTTCTAAATGAATGATGTTTCACCTCTTCATCTGCTAGTCCACCACCAATATGTAGCGTCTTAACTGCAACTCTTATCGTTTGTTCCCTTTTATTTCGTTCCTTTCTGTCCTGCTTTCTTCCGTTGATGATCTCTCCAAGACGTATCTCACCAAAATTACCCCTGCCTATCCTCCCCATTACTTTAATATCACTAGACTTATAGGTACGCACGCTGCCAAAGTATACGGGCTCCTCCTCTTCTTCTTGCTCATTCTCATTTACAGCGGCATCCGCCATTGCAAAAATCCAAATCTATGCACGGGGGGGAGAAAGGCAACTAGTTCTTTTATCTCGTACTTTACAGTCGTACTCTTTTTTCTATGTCGCAGTTACGAAATCACACCCAATTTATTATAAACAAATTTCCCCTTATTAACGGGTGAGCGACTTCTATTTTTGCGAATATTCTCATCATTGGATATGAATGCACGACGTACTCGCATGCACACAGCCAGGCAGCCAGACATCAAGTTGATCATGGAAAACAGAAAGCAGCACAGATCAAAGCATGCACAGTGAGTAGGAGTATTCTTTAGTTGTTGCACATGTATTTTATTGCTTGTCATCAAGTCCTCGTTGAAAAGATCTTCTACACCGCACACCACCAGATCCAGAACCATCAGCAGTACCCATCCAACGATAGAAAAAGGAAGAAGAAGGAACTTAGGTGGTTGACTATGTAACCTTTTACTGTGTTGTGTTTTCCAGCGTCGAATCTTTTGGTTGGTGGTAGCTGATTTCAAAGCTAGACCGTAAAAATGTTTCGAATAATGAATATACTTCGAACAAAGAGTAGTTTCTATGCTCGTTAAGCATGTCTGATTGATTGAAATTGTATAGAACTATGGACGGTCCGTATACGAAAGTTGGAGATGATGTCGTGGCTGACACAGAGGCTGCTTACCAAGCTATGGAAGATGATGGGCGTCAAGTGAAGCCTGTGAATGAAATGGAAGAAATTGTATTTTTTACATCACGATTCGGCGATCAACGAATGATGATCAAAATACCTGTTTAGGATTCGAAAATTATGGACACTCCTGAGACTGGTTTGTCAACCGAAGAGGCAGCAAGGCGATTCGAAGTCTACGGACCCAACGAGGTTTAATTCTATCCGCCTCTAGCCGATTGAAACTTATAAACTCATAAATCTACAGCTTCCTGAGGATAAAGGCAACCTTTGCCTTGATTTTCTCAGCAAGTTCTGGGGCCCAAGTACTTATAATTCTTATCAGCTATTGAAGGAATATAAATGTTATTTCGTATTAGTGCCTTGTATGATCTGGATCGCTGCTGCTGTTTCACTCGCTCAAGCTCTTTCTGGAAAGCCTGACCACTGGCCTGGTGATCGTCTACAAAGCTGCTTTCACTACAACATCCAACTTAGATTGTTACTGACTTTAGATTTTGGAGTACTGCTCGGATTACAGATTATTAATGGAACTGTTGCATTTATTGAAGAGTAAATTCATTAGGTTTTTGAGACGAGGTAATATAATTCTGACTTAGTGTTGATATTATTATTCCTAGATTCAACGCAGGAAATGCAATTGCAGAGCTTCAAGCGTCGCTTGCACCTAAAGGTTGCAGCACTTACACACTAAACACATTAGATGAACATCTTCATTTGCATATAATCATCAGCAAATGTTAAGCGTGATGGAGAGTTTCGCATAGTCCATGCAAGGTAACTGATGATACTCCCTTCCCTCCTCATTGTGCCAAATCTATCTTCTGAGAATTTGGTTTCGATGTATTTTTCCAAGGGAGTTAGTACCTGGTGACTTGATCGTTCTTCAAATTGGAGGCGTGGTACTTAATGCTGTCAAAAATTAATTATAAAAGTACTATCATCCATTCTCACGACTGGGAGTACTTCAATATAATATGTCTAGGTACCAGCAGATTCCGTTTTAATGGGAGACAGGACACTTCAAGTAGACCAGGCAGCTCTTACTGGTAGGTAGTAGTAGGGATTTGCTTATTCACCTTCATCATCCTCATTCTACTATCAAATTCATGATGTGTTCTTTCTTTTCCGTGATGATATGATAGGCGAGTCCCTACCAGTTACAATGAGAAAGGTGGGTTGAAAAGACGTAATTCATTTGTTGTCAGTGATCGCTCGTATGTGGCTGATATCACAGAACTCACTTATCCTTATCTTTAGGGCGACACAGCAAAAATGGGAGCAACCGTCAAACGTGGAGAAATGGAAGCAATTGTCAGCAAAACAGGTTATGGAGACTCTCGTCCGGAATGCTATTTGAAACCACCCTAACAATCCATCGATACAATGCAATATTATTAGGGAAAAACACCTTTTTTGGTAAAGCAGCAGGACTGATTGGAGATGTCGGTGTAGTATCTGCTATTATTTATCCGATAATTATACCATATATTATCATCATAATACCGAACTACATTATGCTGATACGTACATATCAGGTCCAACAAGAGGGAAGATTTCAGAAAGTATTGTTTAACGTAATGATATTTCTCATGGCATTGGCATCGGTAACAACTCAGCACCAACGCATAAGTCATCTAATCATCATCCATCTACTAACTTCAAAATTTATACTTACAGGTTCTTGTGGTTGTTATATTGGCAATCCTCTTGGTTGATAATGGTATCAAATTTTTACCTTTTCAACATTTTGCGAAATCCTACTAATTACAATCTTATAACAGTTAGTTCTTAAAATCGGGTGTTAAAATGTGTCAGTATTTTCAAGCAAGTTGACCACAATTTCGTGTAATATCATTGATTAGGCACATCCAGTGATGAAGTTTTAGAGTCAATTGGTGTGGCTATAGTTCTTCTTATTGCTTCAATTCCAATAGCAATGCAGGTTCTATTGTAACATTTGCTTTATCTTCCGGTGTATGTATGATTATATGCGTTGTTAGGTGGTTGCAACCGTTACTATGGCTGTAGGCGCTAGTCTACTTGCGAAGAAGAAGGTATTTTTCATAGAACAATGTGAAGTTTAAATTCTGTGAGGTGTTTTTTTTTTTTCCCTAAGGCAATAGTTGCACGTCTTTCAGCTATTGAGGAATTGGCAGGTTCGTCTTCCATTACCATAAATAACCGCAAATTTAAATATATGTTACTCTGCAATCACTAGGGATGCACACTCTCTGCTCGGATAAGACAGGGACCTTAACTCTCAACAAACTAAAGCTTGATGACCCTATTATCATCGATGAATCCATCACTAAAGATAGGTGTGTGTGTGTGTGTGTGTGTGTGTGTGTGTTTGTTTGAACGCCACCGCAAGAAACAGTGTTATTATCATCATCATCCATTTATGTACTACTACAGAATTATATTTATTGCTGCTTTGGCTGCAAAACGTTTGGATGAAGGTGATAGTTGACTATTCTCGATGGCTTTGTGCTTTCGAACTGACAGTTCCATCATCATCATCGTCATCATCATCTTTTCTAGGCCAAGATGCAATTGACACTTGCATAATGAATAAGGTTATTATCTTCCCCACCTAATAGTAAACGGTCGTTTATTAATTCACAGTGTATGTTTTGTATATTTAGGCTTTGGAACGTATTTCCAAAGTGGAAATGGAAGAGTATAAGCAGGTGGGGGAAAATAACAACAAAGAAGATAGTAGAGAATGGTCTGACTACTCTCTGTCTGGTGGAGAGAGTCGTCCTCATGTTGTTAACTCGATGATGATGATGGTACCGCAACAGGTAGATTTTATTCCTTTTGATCCAGCAATCAAGCGCACAGAGGTAGTAGTAGTAGTAGTAGTAGTAGTAGTAGCAGAGGCATCATCTTCAATTTGGATGACTAGTCATTTCAGACAGAATACCAATGATCAATATCGTCCTTCGATCATAAGTACTTAAAGTCATAAATTAAGGAAATTGTAACATCCCTCTTTAGGCTAGTATTGTGCATCCAAAAGAAGGAAAATTTAAAGTGACTAAAGGTAAAGTCCAAATAATATGTTCAGAATAATCATCACTACAATCAACCATGCTGTCTATATAAGGTGCTGCCCCGCAAATCTTAGAGCTTTGTGCAGATGGAAAAAGGATGGTACTCACTATATTGTGCAATCTTCACAAAAGCCTGGCCCTCACTCAGCATTGTTAGGAGCAAAAAGTTATGCGTATTGTTGATGATCTTGCGGGGAGAGGATATCGTGCTCTTGGTAAAGAACATCAACTATGAGTTTCAAATTCTCATCCAACGCTTACAACAATTATATTGATAAAGGTGTTGCAATGTCCAAAGAAGATGGAAAGCTTTATTTCTCAGGGGTGAGAATTATATGCTAGATTTTTTACCACCTTTCCTTTTTAGCACTGTGATTCAGTTGAATCCCACAATCAAGGTTCTATCCCTTTTCGATCCTCCACGTCACGATACCAAACGCACAATAGAGCGTGCTCAGGATATGGGGGTCCAGGTTGTGTTTACAGTCTAGAAGTCTCAGTGACTATATTCTATAACTCTCATATTCTGCCCGAAATTGAACTGATGGTGTTCAGGTAAAGATGATCACTGGAGATCATACAGCAATTGCAATCGAGACTGCAAGGCGTCTTGGTCTCTACTAATATATATTAATGGCGCATGTGTTACATGAGTTTTTAATTATTGCTTTTACAAGGAATGGGAACATCGATTCATTCTGTTGATGCGATGAAGGTATTATATTGCAATTTATGCAGATAATTGGTAATAATAACAACTTATCACATCTCATGTTTGGCAGAGTGGGCAACAGCCAGAAATCGACCATAAAAATAGTTCAGGGGTAATGATGATATCGTACAAAGCCACATGATATATGTAAATAATATGCATTCACCAATATTGTTGGTCTATTTATCAACAGTTAACAGTGTCTTCTTCTATTAATCTTAAAGCCATATAAGAATCTGGCTCCTGATGACCTCGATGATATCATTCTTGCAGCTGATGGTTTTGCAGAGGTATTATTATATTTCATGGTTACTACTAGGGAGGTATTCTTCATCGCTACCACCATAATAAAGTTCACATAGCTTTCTCATCATCATACTCATAGGTGCTTCCAGAAGATAAGTTCAAGATTGTGGAAGTTTTACAGGCAAGTGGACAAATCGTTGGAATGACTGGTTATAAGTGAATATTTATATCATATTTTTCCAAGAATGTAGTGAAGTAAATGCTGTATATATATATATATATATATATATATATATATATATATATAAAAGGTGATGGTGTGAATGATGCCCCAGCATTGAAAAAGGCAGAGATTGGAATTGCTGTTGAGGGTTACTTACAACTTGAAGAGAACACAAATAACAATAAATCGTAGTATTTAAAGTATGTGCATATTGCTGAAAAGAAGTTTTCTCTAGGTGCTACCGATGCTGCCCGTGCAGCTGCAGACATTGTGTTGACCGAACCTGGTAAGAATGGTTATTCAGAGCAAATTTAAGCATGATTCATCTATCATCCCACTCACACACACACACACACACACACACACACACAACACACACTTTCATCGTTCATTCATTCACAGGACTTAGCGTAATTATCGATGCTATGACTGCGTCGAGGAAGATATTTCAGCGAGTTAGGAACTACTGTAAGTCTTTTGCACTTTTTAGTTACATGTGAGGTGATTGGATGAGATCCATTGTATTTCATGTTTTGTTCATTAAGGTATGTATCGAGTGGCAGGAACAATACAGTTGATATTCTTCTTCTTCATTGCTATTTTCTTCGATCCGAGCAGTTCCTTTGGTCAGTCATTATCATCGAAACGACTAGCTTTACGTAGTAGTATCCTCGTCAAGCATAATTCACAATGACCATAATAATTAGTAATAATACAGAAAATGGCGAAGATGAGAAAAACTTCCGTTTACCAGTATTGGCAGTGGTAAGAGAAGCATTCATATCAATTATCCTTTTCTACATTATAGAATCATTCATGTTCACTATCATTTTCTACGTTCGTTGTGATCCTTTCCCCTCCTTCCCCAGGTGTTCATTACTCTCGTAAACGACGCATGCGTAAGATTGAGTTCTTTTCAATAACCGAGATTACTACTGCGATTCGAATGATGTTTCTAATACTTCGGTATGTTTACCAATAGGTCCTCACTATTTCGAAGGATTATGTCATTCCGGACACTGATCCGCAAGTGTGATCGATCAACCGTGCAACAACAACAACAACTAATATGTAGTACTATGCATGTTTATTAAGGTTGTATGTTGTTGTTCTTCCTCCATTGTAGGCTTGGCATCTTAAGGAAGTCTTCATCATCTCAGCAGTTTTAGGGTACAACGGTTTTACACTGATTTTTTTACTTGTAGTAGTTCGCACTGGCATTTCTATTCTGTCGTTCGTTCACTTTAAACAAGAACTCTTAATACGATACTTGAAGGTTTTCGGCTGTTTTGGCGAGTGTTTTGCTGCTGCTCTCAGTATTTGATGGGGGAGGTATCAACTTTGGGATCATCGTTGATCGTCGTTTTTAAGTTGTAAATCATCTATCAATCGATTATTAGATCAGAAAGGGAGTAGAACCGTTTCATGTATCTTCTTTGAAGATTGTAAGACGAATTACGGGAAGGTAGTAGTTACAAAATAATAAGAACAACTTATACGCCTCTCGGTATGAATAACCATATGATTTTTGTTAAAAGGCTCAAACCGTAGTCTTCTTAAACTTGTGTATCTCGGATATAATCACAGTATTTTCGGCACGTAAGTGATTCCCCTCCTATAGATTTTTTATTCAAAAAAAAGTAGACGACTGGAGAGTGAATGCTTCATTGAGTCATTCACCCATGATGAAATGATTCATTTATTTTGGTCTATCAGGGACTAAGTCATGGTTTTTCAGCCGGAAACCGGTTGTATTATATACTAATTAGCATTCTCATTCAAATCAAAAACGTGTGATAATAATGTCTGAACAACGCGGGTATTTCCTCCTATGCTTCTTTCCTCAGGCACTTGCTTTGTTCCTTGCTTTCATATTTGCGGTTACAGCTACATCAATGGTCCGAAGCATTTTCCAACCAATTTCCAGTATCATCACATCATCATATGCACACATTTCGAGACAGCATGGTTTTATATATATATATATATATATATATATATACATATAGGAGATGAACATGGTGAATCGATGATTCGTGTGTCGTTTATTATTACCAAAAGGTATCAACCCTTGTAAGCTTTGGTGGCATGGAGCCTATCAGTGCATATTCAATGGGAATAATCTGGATATATGTGCTCATTTGGTATCATCATCATCATCATCGTCATCATCATGTGTGACAACACTCATCTCATCCCAACTTCAGATACTACTACAAGTGCATAATCATCGTCCATTATTATCTGTTCTTAGGTTCGTCATCAGGGATGCATTAAAACTTGTTGCTTATAACGTATGTAGAGAATAGAGAGAGCCAAACATATCTGACTACTTCAATGCGCACAACGTCTTGAGTCTTCACCAAACAACCATGTTTTGCAATAAATGTTTGAAACAAACTCCAGTTGATTGAAAAGTACAAAATTGTGGATCGTACTGCTTATTTGGATCTTGTGAAAGCAAAGCCGAAAGTAAGTAAAATGTTTGCTCTTTATGGACAGTAGATAGCACATGAAGTCCTTGTTATTTTTAAATAATATATTCAGGATAAACTAGGGATGAGTGGAATTCGTAAGTTCAGCCAGGACATTCGGGAGGTTGGGCGTCGTCGTGGTGAGTTATTATTGATGGTGTTGTATCGGTATCCTCCTCAGTATCCATCTGAAACTTTCTTGAGATAGCTCTTATTTTTTCGCAGGTGAATCTGTGGATGCAATATTCGCAGTTGATGTGCAAGAAAAGTTAGGTCGTATGATGATTCCTCACGTTGTTGTTGCTGTTCCTCATCAGTGTGATGATGAATGATCATCATCCTCATGCTAACGTTTCCTTTGTGTTTGGACAAAATAGTCTCTGGAGGTCGTTCTGCTCCGGGGGAGGAGAAAAGAGTTCATTTTGTTGATTTGTAGCCCACATGGTTTGGATTTGTCACAATTTGTGCGACGGATGTAATGAATCAAATTAAATTTGTTCAATGGTCATCCTCATGTAGCTGTGCAAAGCAACGGCTACAGCGCTAATGTTGAATCTTATAATCTGTTGGTCTCCGCTGTGATGTCTAGATGTGTTTCATGCGATCTGTGATTGCATTGGTGCAGCATGCTTCGGTACGCACATGCTGCATGATTATTAAGCTAGCACGCGCATCGGCACACATAGCCATCTAAATGCTATGGCGACATGCACAATGTGTAGATTGCATTGTAGCTGCATGCTGAGATTCACCTGCACATCTGTCACTCTGTCATTTAAAGATGTCTAGATGTGCACGTGTACGCATGACGGTGTGCATGCGAGCGGGCGCGCGCGCGGTGAACATCGCGTAGACTGTACGTACGTTGTCTAGTAGTACGAATCGACCAGTATCGTAACAGCAGTACTAGAGCTACACTCAGTTGTAGCATTGAGGCTCTCAGTATCACTTTTGCTAGACTTACAACTGGCGACCACAACTAGACAACACAGGATTTTGTGGTAGAAATAACGGATGTGATTAGCGAGCTGCTTCGTTTCATGGAAATTTGCGCAATAGGTTTCTAGCTACCTTCGCAGGTGAGCAGCGAGGCAGCATTTGACATCTAAAATGCTACTTTGAGCCTGGGATACATCGAGTAGATTCTGGGACAGACAGCATGAGTCTTCTTTTTGTTACCTGCTGCACCTAAGATTTTCGCTGCCTTTTTGATTTACTGGAACTACTCGTGGATGCTCCTCCTCCCGTTGATAGCTCTCGTTTTACTTTATGTGTTCCTCCTCCCCCGACATGAGTGCTTTTATTTTGAGCTCTTAATGCTGAACGTAGCCTATCACGCTCCTTCTCACGCTCCATTACATGTTTGTTGAGATTGATCAACCTCACCAAATTTCGTCGAAGTTCATCGTACATTTTAGTGACTTTATACGATGGAGCTTTAAACGGCCGTGGAGCAGCATAATTGAATCCTGATGATGTTTGGGGGTAGACAAATTCTAATTACTACCATAAACACTATCATAAATACTAAAATATCATTATCATCATCGTCATCATCATTACTATTATCACCATTATCATCATCATCATCATCATCATATATGTTCGCCTTGCTTTGTTGAGTGACTAATAATAGGCACACTCTTCTGATAGAAGAAACTCGGGGGGGGGGGGGGTGGATACTGATATACACAGATAATCTATATATACACAGAAAATGAGTATATATTATTTTAGCACCTAGTTCAATCAATTCGGTCTCTAGCTGTTTGTAGACCCTTCCACTTTTCAGGAATGGAGCGATTGTAGGTCGTGAGCTGCTCAGAGAAACACTCCCAGAAGTTAGAACAGGCAGCATATTGGCTTCTGGATGGCATTCATTGGGTATTTTGGCTCGAGGGGCGTTCGCATCTAAGTAGTAGTTTGAAGAGACTACGACATTCTTCTTCTTCTTCCTTCGGCCACGTCTCCCAGATGATGGAGCGACACCACTTCCTCCAGCTGCTGCTGCTGCTTTGACTCTGGCAGCACGTTGTATCATTCCCAAGGCTGCACGAGGATTTTTCTTCAAGGCATCTAATTGCTTTTTCACTCGCCGCATTTTCTGAGCATATGAGTGTGCAGTAGTATTATATTACTAAGTGAAGAGGAGGAGAAAGAGGAAGCAATAGGAGGAAGAATACTAATACATGTTTTATGACGAATAATTCTCATCACACAGAACAAGGTTTAAGAAGTAGTAGTAGTAGTAGTAGTAGTTGTTGTTGTTGCTGTAGTAGCATTGGGGGATAAATAAAAAAGATCCAAACTAGACGTCAGCACCTACACCTAGCCCTCTCTCTTCCATTTATGATTTTTCCTCTCATAATAACAATAATATTAACATAGCCCACCACCACCTTATCAATTTCACGAGTCTCAGCAACCTTGGCGGTGATCTCCTTTTCCTGAAGAATAAGAAGAAACAACGAATGTGTTGGGGAGGAGGAGGAGGAAGAGGAGGAGGAGGAAGATGATGCTGCTTCATAGGATAATATTAGAGTGAAAGAAGTAGTGCTTTTGTTTGTGCTAATGGTTGTTCTCCTTTCAAAAAGGAGGCATGCTGTTGTTACTGCATGGAGCTACTAGCTGTACCTACCTAGGTCCCTCCTCTTCCTCTTCCTCCTTCCCCACCCCCAACACCATCTCATTACCTGTTGGCTTGTACGCCTGAAGAGAAGCTCCATCTGTTCTCTACGAGTCTTCTCATGCTCGCCGTCATAGTTGTGCTGCAACCAAGTGATATTTTAGTATCATGTGTACCACTACCACTACTACTACTACTACTACCTGAAACATAGGGTGTTGCGCTTGAAGCTCCTTCTCACTCACTCCTTCACCAACCTTTCTAGCCTAAAAATGGAGGGAGAGTCGAGACGTGTAATAAGTAGAGGACATTACGAACAATAATAATACTAATAAAACGATTGTTGAGTTGTTAATTGCAGCAGTATTATCTCAGATTCGTGGTCCCTTCCTCCTTCCCAAAGGAGGAAATATAAGAGCAACTAGTTTGGCAGAAGCAAAAGACTACTACTACTACTACTACTACTACTACTACATCATCATCATCATCATCATCATCATCATTAATACTAGTACTACTACTACCTTTAGCAGCAACTTTTGGCAGTCATAGTATCTAGATTTAAGCTCTTCGATTGTGCGATACCCCTTAACCCTATTTACCCCCCACCCTGTTGTGCTTGATGATGATGATGATGATGATGATGATGATGATGAGGTCGAGGTCAACATCGTCATAGAGCTGCTCCCATTGATGCGACGACTACAACTAATGGCGTTTTTGTTGTTGCTGCTGCTACTACTACTACTATTTAAACGACGACTACAACTACTA
>ADNK01002517.1:0-10323 GCA_000320545.1 Bigelowiella natans CCMP2755
CGCGACATCAGTCTTCACCTCGGGTGTAAAGAGTTTATCGCCTCCGCCTGGGGGCGGCCCAGAGCCGACAAATCCAACGCGCTTGCGCTTCACTAGTTTCTTATCTGCAATCTGGCCAAGAATCGTCTCCGCGCCCACGAAGCCGCCGTCAGCCCGTCGGCTCTTTGGAATCGTCCAAAGCAAGTTTCCTGAGAACACCGAGGGATTGTTAGGCGCGACGGTGGTGACGACGACGACGACGACGATGATGATGATGATGATGATGATGATGATGTTGATGTATATGCTGCGGCGGCCGAGCTGACCTTCTGAGGGCGTTGTGGTGTCATCGAGGTCGTTCCCGTAGAGGCAAAGGCCGGCCTCAAGACGGAGACTGTCGCGTGCACCGAGGCTGTATTGACGCACGGCAGTAGCGTTAGAGAACAAACGTGTGGTGGTGGGCGCAGCGACGCCTTCGGGCAGTTGCTTCGCGCCTTTCAGTTTGCAGATCAACTCACGGAATCGTGTTCGTGTTTCTTGGACGCCGTGGGAAGAGGAATGTGACTTGAGCTCTGTCTCTGTCTCTGTCTCGCTCTCTCTGTCTCTCTCTCTCTCCGCGCAAAAAAGTCGTTTTTTTTTCTTTTTCAAAAAAAAACAGAAACCAGGGTGAAGTGAAATATTCGTCGGTACCCGATGATCTCGACTTCAGGCTCAGCAAGGAGCTTCCTTGCAATGGCGTCTGTTTCGTCGATTGGGATCCCGAGCTCGTAGCCATCCTCCCCCGTATAGCTGGAGGAATAACGGTAAGAGGAGGAGAAAGGGGAGGGGGGCAGATGAGTGAGAGGCAATTGCGAACGAAGGCAGCGAAAGATGACTACGGCAGCAGCAGCAGCAGCAGCAATAACAACGGCGACGATGAAAAACATGTTCATTCATCGTGCTAGTCAGCTATTCCCCCCACCCCGAGCGTGTCACGAAGCAGGGCACGCCTGAGAACGGCAAAGAAGACAAAGAATATCAGCGTGGCGGCCCGACAACCACGGACGCGTATTTTGAGCAAGAGAAACATCGCTGATCTCGATTTCCTATTACGTTCTCTCGGTACTTTTCTTTCGAGGTCTCCTCACGATGAGAAAATGGTAAAAAGATATAGTGGCCGATGGGAAACACGAGTCGGAGGGGTGGGGAGGGGAGGGGATGGGGGAGGGGATGCGGGATGATCTCATGTGCTGTTTTAGTTAGGATATATTTTGTTTTCAAGATTTACCAGCAACATCGATCTTCCTCCCTGTCATGAATCCCATTTTTGTGACTTCATCTCCCGCAAACTAAACATATATATATATATATATATATATATATATATATATTAATATTCGCGCGCGCGTGTGTGTGTGTGCGTGTATGTGTATTGTGTGTGTGTGTGTGTGTGTGTGTGTGCACATATATGTACATCAATATATAACATCGAAAAGAGAGATAAGGAGAGCGTCGCCTAGGGGGCGGGCAGTAGCAGCGCAGCATGTTGTTACCATCGATGATCGCATGCTGCTACTGCAAAGTCGAACCCCGTGCCACGGTTTGTACCTTTGCAAGAACTTTAGCTGCAGAAGGCCCTTGCAGGGCCAGGAGCCCGCACCCTACCTTCTCCAAAGCAACCTGATGTGTTAGGAATGTCGTTGCGGTGTCGCGGTCGCGTGATCACAAACACACACACAAACACACGCACACACACACACACACACACATACACACATAAACACACATAAACACACAGATTCCATATAATATAAAAATATTTCTCTATTTATATTGTGTGTTATTCGAGTGCTACCTCCCCGTCAAACTCGTTCATGTGCTTCTCGATATGAGGCAAGTCCTTATCCTCATGCCCTGCGTTGATAACCTACGACGCCCGCCCACCGGATGAGACGATGAGAGCAAAACCGCGTAAAGGGTTGTTTCACACAAGGAAGGAAAGGCTCACCACTAGGTTTATCGTACCATGTATATATGATCTCCAGCGTTAGTTACGATACAGTCGTCGATCACCCCGCCCTAAGTAACGATGTTGAACTTGATGATTGACAATATTCAGAGGGGGGGGACGGGGGTGGATGATGGAGGGTGTGGCAAGGTGCTACTCGTGATATGATCTTCGAAATTCCCCACGCAACACATCGCAGCGGCGGCTAATCAGTTCGTGCGGAATCGTCATTTTGGCTGCTTTGCGCACTATTTATGCTCTAAGAAATCAGCGTTATTTGCCACTCACTTGGTCATTGGTGATGAGGCTGAGGCTGCCGAGCCCCTCGGGCATATTCTGCACGTCAGCGACAGTGATTCTTTCCATAAAACGTGCACGATCCTTGCCTGTCACGCGCACGGGAACCATGTGGGAGACATCGAAAAGCCCAGCTTCAGCACGGCAGTGGAGGTGTTCCTTCATGATCCCGAGGGGGTACCTACAAAACGTGTGCGGAGCCAATTTTCAAGGGCCAAATAGGAAACAGCACGAGAGGAAAATTTCAAAAGCTACCACCCGCTTATGTGGCGTCTACGCCCCCCTCTCTTCGTTTTCACACCCATTCTCTCCGTCCCCGAGGTGTCTTCTACTCTTACTTGATTGGCATGTCCCATCCACCGAACTCTGCGGTCGAAGCCCCGAGCTCGACGTGCAAGTCGTACAGGCACGTTTTCCTAAGAGTCGACATAGAGCAGGCCCTCAGCACGGCGGAGGAGTTTTTGCGAGCGATGGAGGACGATCTGAATAGCATGGCGGATCGGTAGCGGGTTGGAGGGAAGGGGCTTCGATTCAGATTGGAAACTGATAAACAGAAAGAATCTTATTAAAAATCGCATTGAATACAATTATTGCGACATCCAAAAAGCACATTTTCCGGGGAAAAACCGGTGCAAATGCTGCTCTTGAGTGCAAGCACCGCTTCAGATATCTTGCGTTCGTCACTCGGCAATTAGCGCAAAGTAAGAAATCCTATCCTTTTATGATGAGAGACAATAAACAGAGCACATTGAACGCTAAAAATGGCACTCGGTTCGTCTCGGCATGCTGGGTTTTCAAGCGTCTATTCGCTTGTCGTCAAGGGGCAAGGAGCTTTTCTGGGGACAACTTAGCGTCGCACAAAATGCATGGCAATTTCATGGAAAAACAGGCGTACTCCGGGGTTTACGGGCAAAACCGGCCAGTTCCTCTACCGGTGGTTTGAAGAATAGGGGTATGCGGAGAATAGTCAGGGGGATTTTAGTACTGCGACAACAAAATCGGGATTTCGTTCCTGCGACTTAGAATTCCCAAAGAGAGTCGAGACCCCCTGCTGACTACTTTTCCTTCCATTGATCATGACCCTCACCAACGCAGAGATAGGGTTCATCCTCGTGATCGTGGCCGGTTTGGCGACCTCGCTCGGCGCCTCGCTCGTCTACTTCTCATTTTTTGCCAGCGTAATTTTGTTAAAACATAATAATTGCACGCATGTGCACGACAGAAACGTGCTTTCATTTCATGACTCCCACCTGCTTCGCTTCGAGGCATGGATCGAATCTTGAGGACGATGACTGCATTCGAATAAACACAGATCGCGAACAAGAAATTTCTGGCAGGATGCCTCGGTCTCGCAGCCGGGGTGATGCTTTACGTGTCATTCGTCGAGATTTTCGTCAAATCCCACGACTCATTTGTGGAGGGGGGGTACAAGGACAAGGAGGCCTATGGTCTCGCAACAGCGCTTTTCTTTGCAGGAATCGTCATGATTCAGGTGAAATGCTACACGTACGTACATACAAATATGCACCAATCGGTGACTAGACCCCCCCCCCCGCCTCTGAAAATATCGTTGTGGCGCAGGCTGTGGACTGGCTCGTTCATCTACTGAGCGGCTACGAGGATGACCTCCAAGCAGTGTGCAAAGTTGCTCTCGAGGCGGGCGAGGATAACAGCAACGGAGGGCACCATTCTACGGTGAAGGAGGAGAAGAAAGGGCAGCCGAATCCTCAGGTGAGGGCTAGTTCTCTGACCGGCGTTGTCGTTGGTGGGTCTGAGGCCAACAAGTCTTCAAATCCCAAGATGGTGAAAGGCGCGATGAGCGACATAGAGTTGACAAGTTCTGTTTCCGGGAGAGGCTACGACGGCGGAGCGATGGGAAGAGATCCACACAAGGAGAGGCTGAACAAGATGGGAATGATGACGGCCTTAGCCATTGGAATCCACAACCTACCGGAGGGGCTTGCAACCTTTCTAGGGGCGCTCGATGATCCCACGTATGATGAAACATCTGGCTGACTATTACTACTGCAGTAGCGAAAATAGTAGTAGCAGTAGCAGCAGCAGTAGTAGTAGTTGTTGTTGTAGTAGTGCTGATGTTGGCGTTGGCGCTCGGAGGGGTCCTGGAATGATAACGGGGAATGAGCATTACTTGATGCTACAACAGAAGGAAGGGGGGCAGGGGGGGAGGGGAGATGGTGGGAAGTAAGGTAGACAGGGTGGAGAAAAATTAAGAGATGGAGAGAGGAAGAAAGTGAGTTTTTTTAGGAAACAAAATCTACTCTGCGAAAGACTCATGCTTTCAATTATCCCCCCCCCCCCCCCTCCCCTACAAATGAAATGGCTAGCGTCGGAGCTGCCCTCGCCATTGCCATAGGGATTCACAATATTCCGGAGGGTCTCTGTGTGGCAATCCCAATATACTACTCCACGGGGAGTCGGCACCGAGCGTTCTTCTGGGCGTTAGTGTCGGGCATTTCTGAGATTGTGGGTGCGGCCATTGGCTATGCAGTTGGTACTGATAACGTAGTAGCGAATGCGACGGATGAAAATCCGATGATGATGATGATGATGATGATGATGATGATAACGGTGATGGTGATGATGATTGATGGGGGTGGGGATTTCAAGGTTTTACCGGGCTACAGTTGGGTTTTGAAAATCGTGAAAATCGTCACACCACATTGATGATGAAGAAGGAAGAGCCATTCGTTGCGAGTCCACCGACTCTTCGCCCCTGCACTTGTGTAGAAGCATAGTTTCATGTTTGGAGCCTCGTGTGTGTGTCATGCAAAATCATGATTGCTATACGTCTCTCCCCCCTCCTTCCCTTGTGCATGGTGTGTGGATATTTAAATTTTATGCGCACATAGTGGTTGCGGCTGGAGGGTCGATCAGCCAGTTTGCTTACGGGGTGCTGTTCGGGCTCGTCGCGGGAATGATGGTGATAACTACGATAGCTTTCCGTCAGCATGTGTGATATTGAATGAGCACCCACGCCTTCTTTGACATCATCAATACAGAGCCGTACACAATCATTTTGGCACATCCCGGTTACATTCAACCAGCGATGACGATATATTCTCCACAGGTCTCGATCTGCATCAAAGAGCTTCTCCCCACTGCTATGCGGTATGATCCAAAAGACGCAATCGTTACTTACTCCGTCGTTGTAGGGATGGCTATCATGGCCCTCAGCCTTGTGTTGTTCGCGCTTGCTTCTCCCGAGGACGACGATGAATAGCACCCAAATCTTGAGGGCAACGATCCGGCATCATCATACAATGATTTTATCTAGATAATTATTAGCAATGCGCTCAAATACGAAGTTATGATTTAGCGAAGAGGTGTGCGTGTGCGTGTGCGTGTGCGTGTGCGTGTGCGTGTGAGTGTGAGTGTGAGTGTGAGTGTGAGTGTGCGTGTGCTTGCATAAGACCACGCCTAGCTAGCTAGAAGCAATGCATCACAACATGTCGCAATGCTGGCTGGGCCAATGCCGTACCATCGATCATCGCAAGCTTTTTGTGCGTGCGCATGCGTGTGTAGATGCAGTGCACTTCGGATCGCATCGCAAAGCGGTGACACTACTTGCATTGGCAAAGCTCACACTCACGCATCTAGGTGTTGTCCTTGCTGTGCAGGCTAGCAGGGCGCGCCTCACATTGTCAGTCTGAGCACAAGACGGAGCTGGCGGCGGTGCGGAAGCATCACCAAGCAACGAGCAAGGTGGCGGGAGATGTGAAGGTGCGGCGGTCATCGTTCGAGATGGATGCTCACTCATTGTTACCTGCGCTTGCATCATTGTCGTCTGGCATGTCGTCCACGTGCTCTGGTGCTGGCATGGCACAATTTGCAGCTGTGGGCTGTGAACGCGCGCGGTGTGCATTTTTCCCAATGACACGATCACATTTGTTCTGACACGATCGGCACACAATTGGCGAATCGCCTTCGATCAGTGAACGACTACACGAAGAACAAGAACAGGAACAATGATGATGAACTGCACTTCCAAAGTGTTGCAAGGCATTTGCAATGAGAACAATGATGATGAACCACATTTCCAAAATGTGACAAGGCATTTGCAGTGAGCGAAGCGTGGCCTCGAACTAACTTTAGTGAGGACTAACTAGTGAAACCAGAAGGAATCAAGAATGGCATTCTGGCAATTCCTATGAACAATGAACAATGATGATGAACTACATTTCCAAAATGTTGTAAGACATTTGCAGTGTTCCTCCATTCCTAGTTTCATCGTCTTGCAGTGTGCACGCGTCTACCGGTAGACATTCTCAAATTTTGAAGAAAATGTGTTGTCGCAGATGTGAAATTCATGTGATTTCTCATATATTTCGCCTCTGCCGGAAGTTCCCGATTCGAGTCACAATCCAAAAAAAGGGAAGCATCCGCCCCCTCCCTCCCGGATCGCACGGGCGGGCGGTGCCTTGTACTCTTCTTCAACTTATGAAAGATGTATAGAAGCATATGAATACTAGTAGCGGTGGATTGTTCTCGACGCTTTTCGGTGGCTTCGAGGAGGAGGGGAAGGGTCGCAGCCGTGACCCCCCCGACACAAAGAGACGGAGCGGCACTGACACCCAAAGCTCGTCAAATGGAAAATGGTCCGTCACGAGATGGGCCCCACAACAGAATAAATCCCGCTTTCAGCTATCACCATCGTCGCAAACCGGTCAGTCTCCCTTCTCCTCATCCTCGTCCTCCTCCTCCTCCTCCTCCTCCCTACATGGCCCTCTCATCCGAGCTTCTCCAGCTTCGTCGTCGGCAGCGTCTCACTGCGCGACAGGGACTGATGGGAAGAAGAGAACTTACTCGGGAGATAAGTTTGAAACCTATGACGCGATCGAGGGGGAGGGAAGCGAGGCCATGAAGAAAGCGACAGGGGTAAGCAAATCCCAGTAGTGGGGGCAGAAAGCTACTAGTAGAGAGCTATGGCCACTTTCCTTTCCTTCGGGTGCTCACGGAGTGATTGCTGTGGTAATGCTGCTGCAAAAACTACATCAGTTGTCAGACCAGAAGCAGACGAAGGATGCGGGGAAAGAGGAGGAGGAGGAGGGGGAGGCGGGAAGGACAATGTTCATCGTGGAATCGAAGGATGAAGATAGGGATTTAGAAGGTGACATTTGCTGCTTTATATGTATATACAGAGCTGTCAGTTTTGCATTGGAAACGGGGTAATCAAAATGTCAAATTGCCTCCACTGCTTACTACTGCTACTACTACTACTACTACTACTACTACTACTACAGTCGAGGAGTAGTGCAGAGCATTTGCTACAAACTAAATATTTCCCCAACATTATTACTCCCTCCCTCCCTCCCTCCCTCTCTCTCTACATTTGCGTGATTGTGTTTGATTGCGTACTGTCGCTGGCAACGATACAGCGTGCTATGAGGAAGGCCTGTACACAGCAGCAAAGCTCGGGGACGAGGAGACGATATTGCACCTCATCAAGAAGGTGGCAAGTACAGCAACCGCAACTGAACGTTTCTTCGTTCTTCAGCTTTCCCCATCCCTTCATTTCCATTACTTGCAAACGTTAGACGCCGATCCTCCTCCTCGCAGCTCCCTTGCCCCCCCCCCCCCCCCCTCCTCCCCCCCCATTTCACCAATGACATGTTTTACCTATCAACAGGGGGCGAACGTGAATTTTCCCAACGGAGCTCAAAACTTAGAAAGTCCTCTTCACGCAGGTGAGAGGAGACCCCGCCCTCTTCCCAAAATCGATCTTCATTGCCTTGATTAATGCGAGAAATCTGCATGTGGTTCTCCATCACCACCACCAGCAGCAGCAGCATTTCGTGGTGTAGTAGCGACATCGATAGCGATCTTGACGGATACTACAAGCATCCATGTCCCGTCCAATTATCTCTAGGATTAAAAGATCTTTTCTTCCCTCTGTTTCCCTTTTCCCCCTTCTCTCTATCTCTCTCTCTCTCTCTCTCTCTCTCTCTCTCTCTCTCATTCTCTTCCTGCGTTTTGATCTTATCCTCGATCGATCTAGCCTGTATCGAGGGCAACTTGGACGCCGCATTTGCCCTGCTCAACCATAAAGGTTATCCGCTGCGGAGCATAGACTATGGCATTGTAGTAGAGAATGTGAATGCTGCAATACGTGGTGGCTCGGGCCTCCTATTCCTGATCTACCCACGTCTTTTGCCAGAGCGGTGTTCCAAGTCTCTTGGAAAGAAAATAATATTTTTATGAAATAACATAGATAAGTATATATTATATATGTATGTATATATATATATATATATATATGTATTGTATGCTGTTTGTGTGCTGTGCTGTTTTGGCGCACCGCCGCTGCAGGGGACCTTAATCAAAAGGATGGGAATGGCCAGACGCCCCTGGAAGCTTCCAGTATGATGGGGGAGCAGGGTGGGGGGGGAGAGAGGGAAAGTCCCATCAATCCGATATCTATTGTCATAATTCTCCTGTTTGTGTGTGATATGAGCGAGAGCGCCGAATCGCTCGTGTTTGTTCTCCCTCGTAATCTACCCTATTTCATGCACAAGCATGCGCTCTCGTTGTGTACGTCGTCGTTGGATTTTTCGCTCTCACGGAATGTGTTTGAAATTCTTCGCATCTTGTTAGCGGCGGCGGGACGGGAGGAAATGGCAGTCGCAGTTGGCCTTTATTTAGCGAATTTATTGTAATTTTAAGAAGACAACACACGTCGATAGGATGCGTTCATATACAAACATATTTAACATGCGATGTGTGTGTGTGTGTGTGTGTGTGTGTGTGCGTGTGGTGTAGATATAAACTTTTATTTAACAGATGCTATGTTACGTTATCATTACTTGGACAAACGGCCAGTACTACAGGGCCTCAATTATTTGAGTTACGACAAATTTACCTGCTAGCCATCATCACACGCTCGTGCGAGGCTTCATGCATGCATATGGTGCAATGATCGCATCTGCCATTCGCTTCATCTAGTCCTCTCAGTCAATGCCTAATAGCCTAGTAGCGCAGCAACAACTAGTAATGCTAGAATGACATTTGTGCTAGTGTGACAGTGCCGCATCAACATTCTTGATCAAGCTAGCAAGAATCATTGCGGTGTGCGTGTGTGTAAGCTATCTAGCTGTCTAACTGTGTAGATTTCAGCAGTATACACACGTGAACAATGATGTACGCAAACGTCCACTCACTAGCTAGCTAGCTAACATTTTCTCCGAACAATCTAGACAATGATCGATGTGTGTGTATGTGCACGCGTGTGTGTCATGTCAAGTGTGTGTGTGTGTGTGTGTGTGTGTGTGTTTGAAGGCGTCATCCTGTCATGGCGGAAAGTAGAAGGTGGCAGATGTACGAGCAATTTGCAACAATGCATGCAAACGCATCGCGGCAGTCAGGAAGCGCGCGTGTCATTTCTGCATTCAACATGCATGTAGTTGCCACATTGCCGTGATTGCTTGCAAGGGCGACAGCGGTCTGCATGCGCGCCGTTGCTGCAGCATGAGCATGACTAGATGTGATCATAACGAACATTTACACGGAAAATATCAATATGAGAGAGGTGTTGCGATGACTCTTCAACGTCACAGGAGAATCAAGAAACATCGGAGTTTGTTCAAGTCTCTCAAAAGCAGAGAGCAGTTGTTAAGATGCTTGACTTTTCAGCTAGAGAGTCCTCTGGTGCTTTTCCTCATCGGGGCCATTTTCTAGATTATCGAGCCCATCCCTAATCCCAACAAACGGTCATCCGCACAGAGCGCACATGTCACATAAGTACACACACACGCACACGCACACACACACACACACACACACACACACACATTATATGTTGATATATATATATATATATATATATATATATATTATTTAGATAAATATGCATTTCTCGTCGATTATGATTATTCATGAAGTACAATGATACCTGCTGCTTTCATCCATGAGGCGCTGGGAAGCATCCTACAACATCCCGAGGAGGGCGAGGGCGAAGACGGGAGGAAGGGGGGGGGGGGGGGAGGATTGTGTAATTCAGAACATTTCTGACAATTTTCGCTATTGAATGAAATACACGATGTTAA
>ADNK01002516.1:0-11751 GCA_000320545.1 Bigelowiella natans CCMP2755
ACCATCCAGACAATCTCGCCACGGTGGTCCTAATGGTGCAACGTAAGTCCGTGCAGCTCATTCGGCGGCCACACAACATCATCATCACAGAAGAGCGGTGTCGTGAAATAAACCCCCCCCCCCCCACCTAACAGATCCAACACCCAGTCCCAAGGGTTCCAGAAGAATTGATTTGACCTGAAAAAGGTGCAGGAAGTGTTGGCAAACTTAAAGCAGGGGGGGGGGCTGGCTGAGTGCTTGTGGTTTCTGGAAGTTCGCATGGCTCGCACGTCGGGGAGGAAACTCGGTGAAAGGAGACGCCCCCTCCCCCCCTGCGCCGGTTGTCAATTTTGTTGCCTCTGGGGCGAAAGGGTCCGAATATCCTGTAGTGGCAGCAGCGGGAGTAGATGCTCCTCCCGCTCCCCCTCCCCCAACCGCCCCGTCGTTGGGCTCACCTATGCTTCCTGTCCCGGGAACGCTGGAGGGGGGGGGGATGGAGGCCTGGAATGGGTCGCGCATCGACTCCTTGTTGTCATCGAAGTAGCTCAGGCCCCCGTCCTTCATACCCTGGACGCCGCTATTATCATCAGCCGCGAAAGGGTCGTTTCCGACGGTGGTAGCGGAGGAGGAGCTATTGCCCACTCCTCCTCCTCCTCCTCCTCCTCCTCCTCCTCCTGCTGCTGCTGCTGCTACACCGGCTGCTTTGGTCTCCTCCGCGAGCAGAGCCCCTGCCGTCGAGCCATTGTTAGCACTGAGGCTGCTGGTGTAAAAGGGGTCCGAAGTAGCAGCGCTGCCGCCGCTAGGAGAGGGAGCGAAGGGGTCGGCGGTGTTCTCCACTGCTGGCTGCTGTGCGTCACCACTACCCGCTGCGGGGGAGGAGGGGGCCGGAGCGAAGGGGTCTCCAGCGCCGACGACGCTGGCATCGTTACTGTTATCGATACCAACATTCTTGCTCATGCTGGCAGAGGCGGCGGCGGCGGCGGAGCCGTCGGGAGCGAACGGGTCTTCTGGCTTTGAAGCCTCACCAGCTGCTGCTGCAAAAGGGTCATTCTCGGCGTTCGCTGTGCCCCCCGCGCTGCTGCCGAATGCGTCGCTACTATCGCCGTGTTGGGGAGGGGGGGAGAGAAAAGCCTTCTTACTATCGTCGGCACCCTGCGGCTGCTCGTTGGACGCTACTGTCGTGCGCTGCTTCGTGAGGGGGGGGGGCGGCGAAACGACACCCTGCGGAGGCGCGGCCAGGCTGAAGGGATCTTGCAGCTGCTGCTGCTCGTTGGATATTACCGCCTCGTTGGAAGCAACCGTCGTACGCTGCTTTGTGAGGGGGGGGGGGGCAAGAGAGCCAAGAGAGCCCTGAGGAGCCGCCAGGCTAAACGGATCTTCGTTGGAGGTGACCGTCGTGCGCTGCTTCATGAGGCGGGGGGGGGCGTCGCCCTGCGGCGGAGGAACTCCCTGGCCGAAGGGATCTTGCTCGTTGGAAACTACCGCCTCGTTGGAAGCAACCGTTGTGCGCTGCTTTGTGAGAGGGGGTGGGGAAAGATCCCCCTGCGGAGCGACCGCCGCGCCGAAGGGGTGCTCCTGCTGCTGCTGCTGCTGCTGCTGCTTCTTCTTCTCCTGCTCTCGATGGGCGAGGACATGGTCTGTGTTGTGCCGCTTCAGCTCGAGGGGGCTGGCCTTCGCCGCCATATCACCAACACCGGTTTGCTTGTTGTTTTCGTCGTTGCCGATGATGGGCTCTGCCAGAGCTCCCTCAGACGCTGGCGTCGATCCTTCCGTCGCTGGAGGCTGAGGGGCGAAAGGATCGAGGCCTACCGTGGTCACAGCTGCCTTGTCGCTCTGTCGGTCTACTCCGGTCGCCCCTGCCCCAGACCCCATAGGATTCATGAGAAACGGGTCTTTGGCTGCTGCGGCGGCACCGCCACTGCCCGCGCTGAAAGGGTCATTATGAATGAAGTTATCGCCACGGCCCTCGGGGGCAAGGTTGCCTCCCCCCGACGAGGAGGGAGGGGGGGAAACTGCGAAGGGGTCGGCCGAGGAAGGGCGGATCCCCACGTTCTCCATAGCGGCCATGTCGCTGCCGCCTTGACCCTTTCTATGACTGACATCAGCAGGGTTTGCGTTATCAGCTGGAAAATCGATGCTGCTACTTCCCGCGAAAGGGTCGGTGTTTTGCTCTGCCGAGCTATCCCCACCCCCCCCCACCCCCCCCCGGGAATAGTCTACATTCGAGGCTGAATTGCTCGCAGCCGCGAAGGGATCTGACGGAGCAGGAATGGGGGAGGAGGAGATCTGCTCATCACCCCGCTGGTGTGAGGCAAAGGGGTCGGACGATTTGATGGGTGAAGGCGAAACGAAGGGATCTTGCCGCTGTTGCGACGACTGCTCCTGTTTACCCTCCCCCCCTCCCTTCTGTGGCGCTGCTCCTCCAAATGGATCGCTGGAGGCGTTTGCTGGCGGTCCGAAGGGGTCGCTACCGACTGTCGCTGCTTCTTTCGCCGGGCCTGTAGGTGGGAATTAGATTTGTGAGCAAGGTTTATGAAGATGGCGAGAGTGGGTACCAGGATGACTGTTGATGACAATGATCATTGTGTTGATAGTTATATTGATGATGATGATGATGATGATGATGATGTGGTGGTGGGTTGTGCGGTATGGTCCTGACGAACGATGGTGTTACGAATGTGAGCTACTACCTTCCGGTGAAGATTCCGCCCCTGTAGACGTCAAGACTGTTGCGGTAGAAGATGACCCCCCCATTGGTTCTATTGACGTTGGTGCATCAACTGCAGTCCACTCCGCTTCGAGAGATTCTGTACCACCCGTAGCCTCTCCTTGCTGCTGCTGCTGCTGCTGCTGCTGCTGCTGCTTACGTTCAGAGCCAGCTTTAGTTTCTTCTAATAGCAGATCTAGACTGGAGGTTGCCTTGGCTTTCTGTTCTTTTAGAACGGGGCTGCTGCCTAAATTCGCATCGTCCAGAAGGGCATCCAGGTCCACTATCGTAGTACGGCATAGTAATGGGGGGAGGGGGGGGTGTAGGGTTAGAGGGGGGGAAGGGACGAAAGGGTTTGCTAAGGTGAAAGGTAGATGGAGGCTGGGAAAAGAAATCAAGTTTTTATCGTTTGATAGACAAAATTATCGATGATATTAATTGACACTTACAGGGATTTCGCCAACCCACCCCCCCCCCCTCAAATTCATATGGCCTGCACTCCAAACATGGGCTCCCATGAGAAAGGTTGTGTTCTATACGGATCCGAATTAAGCATGTTTTCAGCCCGATTAAATGCTCACTACCGTCGTCGATCTCAAAATCCTTGGCATCGAAGTCGTCCACTGGTTTGCTGCTATCGTCATCAAGAAAAGAGCCAGACAGAATTGCGTCCGCTACGAAGGAAAAAGAAATAAATACTCAGGCGGGGAAGATTCATGAATCGGTAATATATCTACAAACAGAATCATTTATTCCGCGCGATGAATGAAGGATCAGGATAGGTGGGGGGCGGTCTAACCCTCGCTGAGCAGATTGGAGGCGTCGTCCTCCATTTCGTACGGCTCTTCTTTTAGACTGTGCAGCAGAATGCGTCTGAGAAATCATAGCGATTTTGGAAGAAAATCGGAACATTTACCTTATAAAAGGGATAAAACCCCATTGAAAAATCACATGAAGGCTGAACGTTACCCGGTTTGAAAATCTTAGTTCTGGCAGTATCCCCCTCGGCTGCCTCGCGGATAAGTGAAAATAGTTGGCTTTTAGTGTCTACGACAATTATTTCCTTCAGACCAAAGGCGAAAGGCTGTAAAGCGATAAATCCTTTTCTTTTGGTTTAATTATTGATGTCGCAGCGTAGACAAGCCCTTAGTAAGGACAGGTAGATCCAGATTTGGATACGTAAGGAATAATTTCGTGAAAATCTAGGACGTATTTTATGAATTTATGCCAAATAATGTTGTCGTAGTCTAGAATAGGATCACATCCTTCTCACCCGCATGTACGAAGCCAAATTCCGAAATCCCCCCCCAACACGAGTGATGAGTGAGAGCATTAGCAATGAGAATCTGGACAAAAGCCAGGCTGGAAGCGAGCAGACAATGCATATGAGTGTGGACAGGAGAAGCACATCTATGACCACGGCTGTACAGGCTCCTGTACAGGACCGAAAATCTGGAGCACCTATGGATGAAGAAGAGAGCTTGCCTTGGACGCTGGGACAACAAATAGGAGGATATAAGCTGATAGACATGTCATAATCGCAGTCTTTGTCGAGACGAACTTGTTTTAATATATTTCTCCCCTCCCCCCTCCTCCCCACAGATTAGGTCCTGGGGGTCAAGGAATTGCCTATCTGGCTGAAACAAAAGAGGGGAAACTGTAAAGACTTTGTCAGTTAGTTCTTGGGCAAAAATCATAAATTTGTGATTTATTTTGACGACATATTTACTATCCTCACAAGCTTAATGTGTACAAAATGGGACCAAATACGCAGGGTTGCAATGAAGTGTCAAAAGTGGCAAGAGAATCTGGGGTATTTTCCTTAACGTGAAAATCCACTTTATCGAAATAGCATTCTCATCTTGAAATTTTTGATTAGAGAAGACGAAGTGAAGGCTATGGATGACTTGAGGAAGTGCCCTCATATAGTTATGAACCCGAAGAGAGACATTTTCTCGCAGAAACAAATTCTTCACACTAAATTATCATCACAGGTAAATGTCGAAGCGGTATATAACAAAGTGGATTACAAGGCTCGCAATGGCGTTAAGTACCCGGTGACACAATGAGATCAAACATAATTTTATCCTGATGATTATACGTCAATGTTGTCTAAGAGTCAGTAATTTTCCTTCCTTCCGCCTCATCATTGCACATAGGTGTTTGCGATTGTAATGGAGTATTGCAACAATGGATCTTTTTTTCGATATGCTCGAATTATTGGAGACGGGAACAGGATTAAGTACTACAATAACAACAACAACAACTACTACTACTACTACTACTACACTGCGACTCATCACCTGCTCAAGAATGACGTGTTTCTTATTTTTCATTTCTGCCTCACAAGGCGTGGTGTGCAGGGTTGTCAGTAATATTGTCAGCTATCAAGTAAGCTATTCCTCCCCTCTTTCTACTTCACCTCCTCTGTAAATTCCAGCCTTGTTAGGATGTACTTTCGGCAGCTTGTCGCGGCCCTCGAAGCTATGAGGGAAAAGAACATCATACATCGGTACGTAGGCTTGCAATATCACGGAAATGTCATGTATTGGAAAAGGGTGAGGAGGCCGGATGAAGAAATATCGATAAGATTTATGTATCTGCATGAAAGTTTTTCTTATCTTCGCAGATCCAACGCACGCAAATGCAGTTTTGATATAATTAGAGACACCTCCTCACTCGAAAATCCACGGGATGTTGTCCACACACCTGACTGACATATATATATATATATATATATATATATATATATTGATATATACCACATATTCCAGCGATTTGAAGCCCAATAACGTAATGATTGGGGAAAAGGGAGAGCTAAAAGTCATTGATTTCGGGTCGGTAGCAACAACTATTGCTTCTATATTCTAGTGTATAGGAGGAGCAGCGCAAAGTTGCCTTTTGTTAAGAATTCTCGGTTTCGAGCATGCATGAAGATATGTCGTCGTTGTCGGAAAAGAACACTGTACGCTTTTACCAGAATACATAGTATGAAAAGCTTCTATCACAACGCACGTAGTAGTTCGTGCAATTGTGAGGCCTCCCCATAAGAACGATTGCGTCATGATGGCCCAAGAGATGATAATATGGCTTCTTCCAACAGGCCTCGAATTACCAAAAGAAGAGAGAATTCCCTTGCCTATGGCATGCGACAATCTGTTCGTGCTCAAACTCATTGCATATGTATTCGCAATCGAAAATATTTATGTTAAAGACTCTGCGTGTTCGGTGAGAGAGCAAGAGGCGATTGCGGCACTAAAGGGTCCTTATTTCACTCACCTAGTTATGCGTATTCTATGCGAACGTGAGGAGGATTAGAGGAGGGGTAAGGGGGTTGCACTGGTTCTAACATGGGTGGTAGACATCGGTTACGGCGACGCAAGAATGAAGAGCATAATCCATGATCGCTTTCGTCATCAGATTTAAGGCCCCAGAATTGAAAGCAGGGAGGATATACAACAGCAAAGCCGACATCTACAGCGCAGGGGTTGGTTCTAATCTCTTTCACCTTCCCACTGTGCGCATAATCGCTGCGGGATCTGAGAGTCCTTTCTCCCGCAAGAAAAGTTCCCAATCTCCTTTAATAATGGCGGTGTTCTAAGCAGAGCGTGCACATGATACGATGCTCACATCATCAGGCCATGCTCTTTGTATTACTATACGGCTTCCCATTACCATTCACCCCAGGAAACGATAAAAAGGTAGCATCATCCCAAAATTGAGCTATTGCTGTGCGAGTCAGAAGTGCTGCAGCGGATAATGGATAATAGTTGTGTTTGTCGAAAGTAGTCGCTTGTTTCTACCATGCATTGAATTCGTTTGAACAATTCGCGCAGAATTTCTGGAGAGGTATTACCCAGTACAAATCATGGTTAAAGCGCAGAGGAAATTTGAAAGAAATAAAAAGCGGCAGGGCTCAGGAGCTGCTGACTTTTCTTGGTGAAAGTGGCGTTGGGTAAATTGCAGAAGTGAAAAAAGTGTGGTGCTGCGCGACTACTCATCAATCTACTCACACATCTGGCCGCCAGAGCCAATCTCATTTTCCATCAAAATTTGAATTTCACCTGTTATGAGGGAGGAGGGTGGGAGAGCAGCGGTGCTATCGAGAGCAGCTTCTCTGGGATCGCACTTGCTCACTAGCAATACAGATCGAAGAAAAACAACAACCGCGAACATTGAATTCTTAATTTCTTTTCTTTGGCGTTGTGATCACAATATCAACTCATCTAAGTATTTGCAAACGTACAGCTACCCGATTATTCTCATCGGGGAATACGAGCGCGAGCGCGAGCCGTGCTACAGCTACGAGTAAGCTGCATGGCATATTTAGCTGTTTTGTTACAGATTATAGAACTTAAAAAAAAAAAGATCGAGTAAACGAAGAGAATTAATGCGATAACGATGACGATAGAGACAGATGAACAACACTTCCTCATAAGAGAGAGAGAGAGAGAGAGAGAGAGAGAGAGAGAGAACGAGAGTGCGCGAATAAATGGTGACTTCTTATTGTGTGATGTGGTTCTGCTGTATGTGTGCATGTGTGTGTATATATGCTATCGAGACTTGTCTTGTTTACACGTTTGTGTTCTCCTATATCTTCATTATGTCAGAGAGGCCAAAGAAATACTGCAGGTAGCAAACTCTATTACACATTTATCTGCTTCCCCCATCCGTCTTCATTTGCACAGAGATTATTGCTCCTACCTTAGAACGACGACGAAATGGCTTCTTAGCAGCGGCAGAATTCTGTCCCCCTCTCTTTTTCTGAATCATGATTTGCACACACGCATCTTCTCAGCGAGATGGAAACAGACCAATGGAGATACACACACTGGTTGGGATGGAGCTGATTGACGGCATGCTCGCAGAAGATCCTGCACAGAGGTTTGGTGGTTTTATAATGGGTGCGTGTGCGTGTAATCACGGGAGAGACGTGTTCGTGGTGAACGCAGCTACCACTCCTTCAACCTAGTTTGGATTTCGCAACGGTGGGCAGGTGGGACCTTCGCGAAATTAACGCGCACGAATTCGTGACGGGGGCTCCTGAAATCTCCGAGGTACTTTTCGTCAGTACTTCATGGTTGAATCGGCATGTAATAGTCGGGGGAAACAAGCGATTCTTCTAGTGTCCCTTCCATCGCTCGTCTTTAGGAACGCTCAGACTCTGCTTGAATTCGTTTTCACTGCGGTGAAGTTCCGCTCTCCACGCGTCCTCACTCGTGTTTGCCTTTCTTTGCTGTTGTAAGGGGGACGTTCTCAAAGCACTTGAAGAGTTAAAAGAGGTTACTCATTAGCTAGGTGATGATGACAAACGGCGCGTCGCTGGTCTCTCCTTTCCTTTTTGCTTTGGTTTTCCTCTTCAGCTCTTTTCGGGGAAAGAACATAGCCAGCCATGCGGGTTGTTGATTATAGCATTCTTCAGGAAACCAAGAATTCCAACAGGGGGAACAATTCATCGGTCAAATCTTATATAAAATTTAGAGGTAAAAACTAACAGATCAATCCAAAGCAAAACCGACGTTATTCCTTCATCACTCAAAAAGATCTCGTATTCGATAGCTCGGAGTCGAGTATTGATTGTTGGCGCTCCTTTGTGAGCGCCCAGAATGCAGAAGTAGATACTGTGAGAGAGACCATGTTTGAACCTTGTTTGGTTTTATTTAAAATAAAGCAAGAATTAAAAATGCGGTGCCTATATGTACTGATTCTCAAGGGGGGGCTAAGGGTAAAAGCGACGAGCCGCCATTCTTCACTGTACCGGTGAGGAAGGCCTTGAAGAACCGAATTTATGAATACACACAAATCACGAATATGCCACGACCTGGACTTATGAACAAATGGAAGTGTTTGCCGACTATTCATCTCCAACGCCAAAGATGAGACCGTTTTCTTCGCAGAATCTTCCAGACTTGGACGGGGATTATGACGATATCGTTAAGGTTGTCGCGGTGCACTAGCAGCAAGTGATGGCGGATGAAAGACTGATTATAGTAGTGAGAAATAGTGCCGGGAATGCGGAAATTGCCATAGGAGGAGTATCTTGCATCATCATCATCATCATCATCATCATCATCATCACTCAACCTTACTATAATCTTAAAGGATATTAAGAAAAGGCTGAAAGAAAAGAATGAAGAAAAACTGCCTTATCGCCCCGGGTCTGCCTTGATTAAGCAAGCGATTGATTTGATGATAGAATAGAGAATGGCTGACCGACGCTGTGCAACTACTTCCCTTCTCAACCACAATAGCTTTGCATCATTAATGAGAGATCGTGATGTATTGGAAGAATTGTTTCCGATCAAAGACACAGAGATAGAACGCCCTGCGTAGATAGTGATAATTGCAATACCATTCAAATGAAGGGGAAGCGCGGTGTGAGAGAGTGTCATTAGCGGGCACATCTCGAAAATGCAGCCTTGCCATTGAACGATGTTCAAAGACAAAACGTGTTTGTCTTCTCTATTCTAACGACTCGTTTATTGGAAGGAGGTGCCTCACACAGGTCAAGTATGATGCTGATCCAGAAGAGATTCTTGGGAAGTAAGTGTTGATGTCTTTGTCGTCATTTGATATCAATACACTCACACACACACACACACACACACACATATTATATATATATATATATATATATATATATATATATATATAATGTATGTGTATATAGATATAGTGTAAAGCTTCCTTTGGGTTCATCTTGATAAATTGCTCACCTTCCGTGCTGTTGATGTTGTGGGGATCGTAACGACGCTCAGGCTCGTTTTCATCTTTGAAAAACTGTGGAAAATCGTCGTCCATAAGGACATTGAGAACTACACGGTGATGACTTCAGATTCTTGTGATTCCCTGTATTTCATCGTGTGGCGGTGCCGATGCGGCCAATGATGCATCTTATATGTGACAGCAGCAGCTACTTAGTGTATAATATATATATATATATATATATATATATATAATGACCGAATATACCTATCACAGATTCGCGTGATATGCGACAAAGAAAATCTCCCTAAGGTAGCAGCACTCTGACAACCGCGCCTCTAAGATGTTTGTTTGCGTCATTTGGAAATATATCCACCGAAATTACCTACCCATAATTGACCATCGGCAGTCCTGGGATCATATGCAGTGTGCGTCGGTGTGCGCGAGTGATTCTTCTCAAAGTTGCGTTTGGTGCGGTGGTGGGCATGCCTATAAGCTCCGCACAGGGATGATGTTCGCAGCGGCGAGCACATTGAGATCATTTGTTTCATAGATTGTTCTTGTGTCTGCATCACCGCTACCACGGCTATCAGGTTGACGCCTTGGTAAGGGTCGTTTGGGACGAAAAGGAGGAGCTTTCTGTTCTCGAATTCAGGTCATTAGGCAGTAATGATCATCGTCAACCCCGATGAATTTAAATCCTCACACCGTGAACGTGTTCCTTCAATGCGATATTTCTCGTTTTCAGGAATCTGCACTCTGATTTTTTCGAGTTCCAAAGCTTCTTTGAGGGAGTTTGCAGGAAGTATTTCCGGGATTAGCATGCCACTTCCTCGACTTCTAGATTTGATGCCGTGAGCATCAGCAAAGCAACGGTGATGGGGCGATGCTGTAGCAGTTGCAGCTGTTTCATTTCCATGGAGTTGTCAATATCGTACGACACACTACCAGATCGACTTCATCACAGAGAGACACGCTGCAGGCTAGGGCACATGACGTGAAATGCTGGGAATGGCGCGCATGCAGGGACGTAACAACCTATAAACCGGTGCATAACATGCCGAAAGTGTGCCGACAGGGCGCATCATGCGCCAACACATGCAACGTTCACATGCATGCATGTGGCTTGTTGCGTGTACGATCGACTGACGATCTAGACGACATGCACACATCTGACATGTCTAGCTGCAATGGATCGAGCCGTACGAGATTGCACGAGGTATACCTGCTTGCGTTGGCGGTTGGATGTCGCATGCTAGAATGATGGCTGAATGCAACAACGCATGCGTAGACGCAAGCATTAAACAGATTTGAATTTTCTATGTTTCAACGGGAAGTTTCTCGCATCATCAGAAAACGATCACCAAAGTGTTGTGACTACTGAAGCATTTTAGCATTGTTTTTCGTTTTTCTCACAGACGAAGGTTGTCAGAGTCGTTTCTCTGGCGAGCTAGCTGCGTCGCTGAAAATCGTCAATTTGTGCATGCTAGCATGGCACTCTTCATGCATCACCGCTAGCTCACGTCTTCGGAAAAAACAACGTTGAAACAGTTAAGACCTAACGCTAGCACGTGCGTCAATTTGATGTTGCATCACAGTGAGTTGGGATTGGTTTTATTGTGGCAAAACAAGGGGAAAAGTTTGAGAGCAAGAGCGTAGCCATTTGGCGGTCGCCTGCGATGAGCGATGAGACGGATGCAGCAAATGATTACACTTTTTCAATGCTCATCCTGGCGTGGTTACGTGTGTGCGCATAGTTACGTACGGCTCTAGAGCTGCTAAGAAACGCGGTATACTGCTACGATCGTAGCGCCACGAATGTGCGCATGCTCTCACGATGATAGATCTAAACAGCAGCCAAAACATCATGACCGACGCAACAAGACCAGACAACGGCTACAATCGATAATGTTCTAAAATTGTTACTCGCATGCATGTTACACACGCACTGGTTGACTACCACGCACATCCTATTAGTCATAAGAAACACGCTGTATGCTAGTCTAGAGCGCTGATGCCCTCTGCAGGGCGCCCAGCTCTCCGTTCCGCCGAGTTGTTATTCGATAGATTTGAATTCCGGAAAGAAGAGAGAACTGAGTAAGCATTCCTGAAAGCGATACTTGCTGGCTGCCGGTCCTCCTCCTACTGGGCGGCGGGGCGGGGGAGGGGGGGGAAGGGAGGCTTGAGAGGCTTGAAGAGGGATCGGTCATCACGACTATCATCCCCGGTAGTAGCCAGGCTCAACGAATGGCATTTTGGTGATCTCGACGTCGCGTTTCTTGCCGCGAACCTCAGCCTGAGAGGAGGAGGAGGAGGAGGGAGGGAGGGAGGGAGGGAGGGAGGGGGAGGGGGGGGGGGGA
>ADNK01002506.1:0-28257 GCA_000320545.1 Bigelowiella natans CCMP2755
GGGGGGGGCGAAGGGGGAGACGAGTTCGTAGTAGTAGTAGTTGTAGTAATAGTAGCCTCATATGCTAAACTGTGTGGAGGATCGTGCTCTCCCCTCCCCCCCGCCCCCGCCCCTTCCCCCTTTCTCCTTGCGGGCTGAATGAAAACTCTGACAATCCGTTGATTGCCATCTCAGGTTTCCTGCCCAGGAGTTTGCCCCTCAGCTCGTATCTGCCGTCGTCGCAGCGATTGAGAAGGCCCGGGAGGAGGAGGAGGAGGAGAAGACCGATGCGAGCTTTCTCGGGGGAGGGGGTGGCGTCGCGGAGGATGACGACAACGGGAGGAAAAGTGGGGTGGGGCCAGAAGAGCGGAAACGCGCGAATTTGTTTTTGGAGAGAAACGACCCCGGCAAGATTTGTGCAGCGAGGTTGCAGGGGCTACTGATGAAGGCCATTAATAGGGCTAAGAAGCTCCATGGGCCGCGCTTCGAGCCTTGGTTGCAGGCGCATCTTCCGGCGAGCGTGTTAGAGAAGCTGAAGGGATATAGATAATGTGCAATCACAGACGTGTTTAGATGCACACACATCACACACACAAAAAAGTATTTACATATATATATATATATATATATATATATATATTGTACATATGTGCGTGCATGCTTGTGACCAAGCATGTTAACTAAGATTCATGTGCGAATGAAACGATGTCAATTGTGGTGCACCGTACAGCGTGCACACCACAATGTAGGCTGGCACAGCGTTTCATCCATGTTTGGTATGTGATGTTTAAGTGATGACAATGAAATCATCATGACCGCTAATGGCGGCATCTGCGACGATGTCTAGATGTGGGCAAAGCCCACCGGCTCGCAAAGCGATGCTCCTGCATTGCCAGAATGTGACAACTGCAGCGTGGCATTGCACTGCACGTGCATGTTGCATCACATTGTCACATTTGCACTTTGCAAGGAATGAGGGATGCACACATGCATGCACGTGCTAGCGTGTGTGATGATGTCTAGATGTGCACGCATGTGTGTGTCACGTGTGTGCAAAAGTTTTGTTTTTTCACTGCTCTTTCATTGTTTGCCCTGGCTAGCTGGCCATCATGCTGGCCAGGCTAGCAGGTGACTGAGTTTGAACCTTCACGTGTCTAGACATTGAAAGCGACTGCGACTGCCATGTGGCGAACAAGCAGACCGTGCTGACACGAAGCAATGTGCGGTGCTGCGGAGCTGACTGGTGAACGAATGGACCGTGCTCATGCGTGTGCGAAGCAACGCTGGAATGTGTGGTGCTGACAGTGCTGACTGCCACGTGGCGAACAACCAGACAAGTCCAGAAGTGGACCGTGCCAGCATGCCAACACGTGCTGACATGCGACTGCCATGTGCTGACGTGCAATTGCTGACATGCTGAACTAGCTGAAGCTGTGCCGTGCGCAGCAGCCCTGCACACCATGCCCCACGTTTCATTTCCCATTTGCAATCAGCAGCAACAACTGCGAAAATGCGCAACGTGAAAATTTGCCCACTCTGGCACTGACGACCTGCTGCTGAACTGAATTGCTAGAATGATGACATGGCAAAAAACACACAGGCACATCACGTGTGCATTGTGAAAACAATCTTTGTCAAAAATGACACGAGAGTTCTCGAGACTCTCCAGAGAGACTCGAGCGCCCTCCAGAGAGAAAATCCATGAATATGGACATGTCCATGAAGGGACAACCGCTCCACAAACTCAAAAACCATGTGCGTTACCACTTTCAATAATAATGAATAAATCCAGGAAATGCATGTCATTTCCATGGATTTCCATGGATTTTTACTTATTTTATTAAATTTTCGCACCGTCAAACCGTCTTGTCCGTTGGCAAGACATTTCGACATAGATCTAATCCAAGTAATCTACGGACAAAGGATTGACTCGGTAAATGCTCGTACACCTTTCGCACAAATAAACAACTGCAGCCGGTAACATTCATGCAGGGAAAGCCGTGAAGGGAAGGATAGGAACTGTGGAAGTAGTATTCGTCGTGAAAAGAACCATCGTACATTTGCTCTATCTAGTTCTAACAACTTATATTTTTACAAGGACAGAAAGGATGACTCAAAACTCTGCTTGTATTGTTGAAGTGGCGGCTAATGACGCTGAGATGGAGTATGGTCCGAAACTCAACGGAGGATTCCTAACTCCAGAAAAAGCAAGTAGAACCAACAGAATAAAATTGCGCGCGAGATTTTGTCCATCGCCATGAGTAAACACTGATTAATGAGGAGTATCAATTCTTAGATATGGTGTTTCGAAAAATCAGGAGACGACGACTGTTGGATGCAGTACGGCTTTTGCATTTGCTGCGGTCCCATTTGCTTCCCCCTTTCCCTCGTGGTAACTCTTCTAGTAACACATTGATTCCGGATTGCATAGTGTTGAACGACTCAGTGCTCAAAACTAATGTTATGTGCAGAATTCCGCTGTGGGTTGGCTATGTTTCCCAATCGGAATCTTCGTGCATGACGAGCACGACGAGCAATCAATGAGGAGTCGCGTAAGAATAACATTTAGCCTCTTCTACATTACAATTGCATCTGACAAAGCATTTTATACTTCACAGGTGGCCAACTATGTTTGTTGCTATCAAAGCCGATGGTCTTTCTGCGCGATGTTCTATGTAAGAATCGCTTTTGCTGCCTCCTTTGCTTACACAGTCACTAACCTGAACTTTGTGTCATACACACACAGCTTTGCTGCCCATGCTTTAACTTGAAAATTCAAGATTTTTATCGTAAATTCCCGAGCGAAGAAGAATCGAGTGTGGCGAAATTCCTAGCAGGTATTGCCCGTCACGGAAGTTAAGGCTACACGCGAGTACCATTGACATGCGTGATATGCAGCAGTGATAGTAAAATTACAATACGTAATATTGGGAGTAGGGACAGTCGGCTGTCCCTACTCGGCTGCTGAGGTAGATAGATAGATTAGTCGCGCATGCTTAGCTTATAGATGACGACGAGGGCTTTAGAATGTCGCTCAATAGAATATAGTCGGATTTAATTTGTTAAGGTTTAGATAAGTTTTAGAACACATGTTAATGTCGCACTAGCATAAGTACTTGTGTTCTATAATGAATTAAGTATCCGTCACGTTAGAAAGCTTCAATGGCACAAAAAAATCAATCGCCATCGCATTCCCACGCATCTCGATCACCATGGTCTAGCACACACATACATCTGCACTTCACAGCATGCTCAGCTTGGTACATGCGTGCTACATATGCTGGTGCACGTGTGCACATCACATTCATTTGCGCTTCGCAAGGCTGTGCGTGCATGCGCATGCGCATCGCAAGGCTTGACTCCAGAACTGAACAGATGGAGCCCCACTCGCTCTTGTGCACTCACAAGTTGTGTCTTCATGTTGAAGTGCAAAATGTTCGACTAAGCACCACTTTCACGTGTAGACCATTTGGGTCATTGACTAACTAGACACGCGCCACATGCACGTGTGCACAGTGCACAGCTCTAGCTGCTTGCGCTAGTCTGTTCTCTGTGCATGCATTGTGATGCATTGAGCATCTCGCGAGCATCTCTGATGGTCATGATGACTGCTTCCCTTGTCGCTGACAACTCACATGGTTCCGAGCGCTTCGCACCTTCTGCAGTTGCGCAATCATTGCACACTTCGTGATCTGGATGCATTCCAACATGCTGTGCATCCATTTGTCTCTGCGATCTGTTGTGTGTTTCATGCATTCAAAATCATCTGTGTGTCCGGTCGTCGATGTCGTGCAGTGCGTGATGCAGCAGTTCTTGCCTCTTTTTCTGCTTCAGTCAGTTGTCGCCATCGTTTCGATTCACAATGTGCACAGCCATGGCGTTGCACAATTGATTGCTCAATCTGAGCTGTTGGCATTCGCGTCCATCTCGCATTGAAGGAGATGATCCATGTCTTTCACGAGACGACACCACACGCTAGCACGCATTGCGTGCTAGCGTGTGTGTGGCATCTGCGCCTCAGAGTCACATTGTCTGTTGCATGTCCTCGGGATGACACAAGTTTCCCAAGATTGCCGACCCCACAGATGGCACGCACCCATGTGATTGCAACACACTTCGGCAATTTCAATCCAATGCCATTGATTTGAGAGGATGGAAGGAACCCAAGATTTTTCAGCTGCATGGCTCTCATTGAATCGGTGAACAATTGTCGGTGAACCATTCTAGCATTCTTCTTCAAAGACAGAGAGCAGAGGATTTGATCATTTCACGATGCTGCATGAGCATCGTGCAACCATGTCGCACGTGGCGCACTGACTGCGCACACACAACACTGCTACATTGTGCACACCGATGTGAACAGATGAACTGTTTCAGTTCATGCACGATTTGAGACAATGAAACAATGAAACAATGATGAAAAACTACATTTCCAAAGTGTAGCAAGACACTTGCAGTGCAGAACAATGAGAACAATGACAAAGAACTACATTTCCAAAATGTAACAAGACATTTGCAGTGTACGAAACGCAGTGCCTCGAACTAACTTTAGTGAGGACTATCTAGTGAAACCAAAAGGAATCAAGAATGGCATTGTGGCCACTCCTCCGTTCCTAGTTTCATTGTTTTAAGTGCCTGATGTTTGCCAACTTCAGGATCACGCATCCCTAAATCCTGTCGTGATGGTTAGCTCATGCTTGGAGATCACCAAGCAAGAACACCACACCTACGACCCCCAAGAGCACAATCCCATGGACCACACCTTCGTGGTCTACTTCATACCTACCACAACATCCCCGGCTTTTGCGGAGACATTGCCCTCACTGGAAGGCATGAAGATGGAGGAGGATGCATTCTTCGTTCCTAGTCCATTTGGACAGCGAGCTTCGCAATGACCACAGCATCCCCGGCTTTTGCGGAGACAAAGCCCCCATCATTGCAATTAGAAGCACTAACTTCACGCCAACCACAACATCCCCGGCCCAATGGAGACATTGCCTGGAGGGCATAAAGTTTGAGGAGGACACCTTCATCCTGATGGGATTCATCCAGGGTGAATCTTGGATACAGATCCGAAAAGGCTTCATTTGGCATCCAATTCTCCGGTGGCCTGCCCCACCGGTGAACAGGAATGTGGTACAGGGAGGGGAAAAGCCACCCTCGTAACCGAAAAACCCACCACCCAGTACCAATTCGGCGAATGTAACTTTGAATCTTGAATACAGATCCACACATCCTTCATATGGCTACCGAGTCACCGGTGGCTGGGGCGACAAGTCTGTCTACCCCACCAGTGACCAGGAATGTGGTTCAGGGGTAGGAGGTGACCAACCCCCCCGCCCATTACCGCATCGCACCAATTTTTTTTTTTCCGAATGTAACTTTGAATCTTGAGTACAGATCCATACATCCTTCGCCTGGCTACCTAGTCACCGGTGGCTGGGGCGACATGTCTGTCTGTCCCACCGGTGTCCAGGAACTAAACGCTCCCCCGCCCATCACCGCATCGCGCGCCGCATCGGCGAATTGAGGACTAAAAAGTTTAGAGGTGTGCCAACTGATTTGTTGTTGGATGCGACCAAGTTTTCGCACGGTAACTCTTCTTTAGGTCATCATTACACATGTGCTGACCCACATTGGTTGACCACCCAAAAATAATGTAGACACATTCTCGTACTCGTACGACTGTAGTCTGTCTGCCGGAAGATGAAAGGATGGATTTTCGCCCTGCGACAACATTTCTCCGACCATTCTTTGCGCTGCGACAAGCTTTGATTACGGTGGAATCCAATGCGAATTTATTCGTACGACAAGAAGAAAACGGATCTTTATCTGACCAAACGGCAATATTGATAAAGGAAAAATGGAGTCCAACACGAAAGGCCTGTTCTTCCTTCTCCTGATACTTCCCTGGTTGGGCCACGAAACTATTATGAGTGACAGTTGTTAGATGTTTATTTTTCTGTATTTCCTCGAATCACATCGTGTGAAGGGGACCATCCTGTCACAGAGAAACCTTTCAATTGCCAAATTGCTCGCTATCTTTTATTCCAAGGGAAGGCCGAACTCACACAAAGAAGGCCTCTTTGTGTTGTTATGGGCTTCTTCTTTGTATCGAAGAAAACATATTTTCGACTTATGTATCTATGGTGTCGCGTGAAGCGGTTGAGAGGGCCTGTGGAAATCACAACCGTGCTTGCTCCTCTCGCGAAGTAGTACCCTACTTAAAATGCAGAGTTGCAGCGCGATAGCTGAGCTTCACAATGCGCGACAGAATAGTATTTCTCACCTTATATGGAGCGTTTCACTGTTGCCCTTGCATTTTAATATTGTGAATAATTAACGGTCGTACCACAGGTCAGGTGCACAGCGTGGACATCAAATCCGCCAGAAATGCGGTATGCGGGAGGGTATAGCTTCTGCTGTTTTTCACACCGCAATCCCTCGTAGGACCGCCTTTGGTCTCAGAAGGTACCGTTTCCATTTTAAGTATCATGTCTATCCTACACACGCATGCGCAGTCGTACTTAGCCATGCATTCAAACATTAGTTACAGGAGCGCTATTATTCTGCCCCCCGCCCCCCCCCTTCCCCCACAATGTCTTCCTTTCGAGGAACATCCGTGTTAAGAACTTAATGAATAGGCGTATTTAAACTAGGCTCGTCACCGGCAGTGGCTTCATGCATGCCCCCCCCCGCAGCACACTGGCCAGAAACGACCAAAGCGAGCGTGTCAGGGCAGGAGGACGTGGTGGTGGTTGGGGGGGGGGAAGGTCGCCCCAGGGACGGGGGGGGGGGGGCGCGGGGAGAAAGAGTGCAGGGAAAGTGGAGAAGCTGCCATCCAGCTTTCAGGAAATCGGTATCGCGTCAGTGGTCTACAACCAATTGGACAAGGCCTTTGGGATTGTCAAGCCCACGGGGATCCAAACGGCGGCTGCCCCCGAAATCTTGCGGTTCTCCTGGAATCCTAACAACGATCCCGTGCACGACCTGCTCATCGAGGACAGAACGGGGAGTGGGAAGACGCTGGCGTACATGCTGCCGATCCTCACGAACGTCGACAACTACACACCGCAGCTGCAGGCCGTCCTGTGCGCGCACACGCGCGAGCTGGTGGTCCAGATGAACTCCACCGTAATATAGTCGTCGTTCGACTTCTGCTCAATTTTGCGAGAGAGAGAGAGAGAGAGAGAGAGAGAGAGAGAGAGAGAGAGAGAGAGAGAGAGGGAGGGAGAGAGAGAGAGAGAGAGAATTTTGAATTTCGAATGTTGTGGACATGAGTTGTTGAGTCAACTTGTTTTTCCCCGTAACCATCGCTGCAGATTCAGGAGCTGTGCAAAGGCGGGAAGAAGAGGCGCCGGGAAAATCCCATTACTGTGATGGCGAGCGAGGGCAACGGTGGCTGGAATCGTGAGAACAAGGCCGATCTTACCAGGTGGGGGGGAGGAGGAGGAGGGGGGGGGGGGGGAACATACGTACAATGAATATAAGCCCAAGAGCGATTCGAAACGTAAAAGATGCTTTTGCAACATTCTCTTCTATACTGAGACACGCCGATGACTCCCTCCCTGCGACATGCTCAATCGCAGCGAGAGGAGTGTATTCATCATTTCCTCGTAATTTAATCCACACGGTTGGCGTCTGGCAAGTCCGGCCAGAAGAATAGTCGACGAATCATCGTTTTTCAAGCACGCCTCTCCCCCACCTTCCACCAGGTTCCAGAAGAACACGCCGCACATCCTCATCGCAACGCCGGCCATGGCCGAGTGGCTCATCTCCAACTCGCGCGACGTGACTCTCGTCGGATTGAAGCATGTTGTTCTTGATGAGGTTGACCAGCTCCTGTCAATGCAAAACCATCGGTATGCGACCGTCGCTAGGGAATGCACACGCGCGCGCGCACATTTTATGCACTTACTTACTCACTCGCACCGCCGTTCCTTTCTTCGATGCCATTATTCAGAGAAGGCGCCGTGTATCTGATGTCCAGAGCCTTGGACTACGCGTCGCAGCTAATCTTCGTTAGCGCCACGATAACTAGCGATGTGGAGAGGGTGTCAAGGCAGTATATGGAGAACCATCCAAAAAGAGTACGCGCGCCAGCTACATCAAGGTAATTCGACCTTGCAAAGAGCCTTTATCTGTTTCAGATCGAAAATAGTGAAAACTTTCTCTCCCTCTCTCTCCCTCTCTCTCTCTCTCTCTCTCTCTCTATCTCTCTCTCTCTCTCTCTCTCACACACACACACACACACACGCAAAATCCCCCGCAACTTCGGGGGTGGTGATGGTGGTGGTGGTTGCCTTTGCGCGGTACGATGGGCGAGGGCAGTTGTGAAACGTGGGTTTCAAATCTGCATGCAGTCGCAGTTGCAGTTGTTGCTGCTGCTGCTGCTGCTGGGAAACTCTGTTCTGTTTTTTGAGCGGTACTAACGAGCACGATCTTGGTTTAACTGTGGATACATCCGAAAGAGAACAATATATATATATATATATATATATATATATATATATTTGGCATCACATCACCACCATTCACCAATCTCACCCGGTCTTCTTTCACCCTCTCATGTCCGACGCAATGGACTCCGTGCTGCCTCAGGTACGAGAGCTCCTCGAGCAAGCTTCCCGCGCGGCTGCAGCACACGTATCATGTCCTCAAGGAAGAGGAGGACCCCGACTTCAAGATGCTCAAGCTCGCCCAGCTGCAAAAGGCTTTGACGAGGAAGAGGCGCCCTCCAGGAGAGACGCTCAAAGAGGTTATTGCATTGTTGTTGTTGTTGTTGTTGTTCTCGTTGCTGCTGCTGCTGCTGCCGTGCTTCGCAATATCTTGATTAGTGCTATCTTCTCCCAATTCTGAGTTGGAGTTTTTTTAATCGATGGTGCTGCGGCTGCGGCGGTGGTGGCGACGTCGCGTCTCTGCCCCCAACTACTATTCCCAGGACGTGACGACTCTGCTCGTGTTCATCAACGATGCCACGCGCATTTCCGAGATGGTGTACCAGCTGAAGCACACGCACGGCATGAACGTGCGGGGACTGGGGGCCAGGTCGACGAGGGAGCACTACGCGACGATTCTCGGCGAGCTCGCCGAGGGGCAGCTGGACATTCTAGTCACCACGGACTTCCTCGCGCGGGGGATGGATATGTACGGCGTCACTGACGTCGTCAACTACGACCTGCCGCGATCGGCGAACATGTACTTGCATCGAGCTGGAAGGTAAATTTTGCATGTCTGCCTGCTCGTTGTTGTCGTTTGGCTGCGGCGGCGCTGGGCTGCGGGTTGGAGACAGTGACGTTTTTTCCTTGGGGCGTGCCTTCCGGTGTAGAGTGAGTTTAGGATTGGTTTTGCAAACACCTCTGATCGTTACCACACAGGGCCGGGAGGATGAAGGGCAAGTTCTCCCACCAGAGCCACGTCGTGTCGTTCTGCGAGCCGAATGGGGACCAGAAGAAGTTCCTGCAGGACATGATAAAGGCCCTCGATAACAAGGCGCAGCGCATCTGGATAGCAGAGCGCAAGCTCACCTACGGGACGTAACAAGGACGGACAGCAAGTTTAGATAAAATTCATCCACTTTGCTGTGAGAGATGACTGATCACATGGCATGCGTGATGTATAGCAGTATAGACCGCACAATTAACATGTAAAATTGCGTGTCACTATACGCTCCATAGCCGATGTACCGCTCTATGGTGACGATATATGTACAAGCATAGCGACTCTAGCTCAGCGTAGCCTACATTCAAACATAGCTAGATGGGAGTGATGCAGTCATGGTGCTGGATCGCGCAGCCTAGCACGTCTCAAAGCACGTACACAAATCATGTCACGCAGGTCTAGAGGTGATGAGCGGAACTAAAACGTGTGGCCGGTTGCTAAAGCTAACATCATTTTTCCGAGCATGCGTATGCACACGATGACAGCCCGCCATGCCAGTAGTGATGGTGTGTACAGTATACCACTAGCCCAGCTAGCTAGCCAGGTTTCACCCATTGATCCTCAAAAAGCATGTGGTGCGGTGACGCGCAATTAAAAAAATGTATGCTGGCATGATAACTGCAATGTGTGCATGTGCGCGAAACACGCTCGTATCTAGCTAGCTAGAGCCAGCTATGAGACGGACGAGATGTCAAAAATTCTAGAATTACATTTTTCCCCATCAACACATATAGTCATCGTGATAGTTAGCATTAATAACAAAATCAAAGCGCGCTTTAGCTAGCTCTATAGCCATAGCGCTAAGGTTTTGATGGATCGTCGATCGTACTTGCGCTACGTACTATACCGATGCTATATGCACCATGATAACAATAGCAACAATGAGCGAAACGACGGTCTACACTAGTACATAGTCGCAGCTGAAGCCTGTACGAAATAAGCACTCATGCATGCTCTCATCATCATCAAGATAAAATAAGTTTCATATCATTTTCTTCAACAATCCAGTCGCACATAAATGCGTGCTCATCATGAGACGCAAGATACACAGCTCCTCCTTAACACGGATAGGGAGAGAGAGAGAGAGAGAAAGGGGAACATGGCCAACCATGTCTGTGTATTAAAGTGGTTGCAACTGACACTACCAGTTGCTAAATCGTCGCAATTAAGTGACGGAATAGCAGGCTTCATCGTTCGTATACTCCCAGGAGAGAACAGCATCCGAGGAACTTCAGCCAAATAATCGCTTGGCGATGATGGCAAGCTCAGTCTGCAAGCGAGAGGCATCACGATACAAAATGAGGACCAGTACCGGGCATCGTATGAGGGATTAAACGAAGAAACAATGCTAAAGTTAAGCTTGTTGATGACGCAGGGAAAACGTGCTAACCGAATGCTTCCGTTTTTATGTCAAGTAAATCATATTTCAGCAACATTACATGAATATATATATATATATATATATATATATATATATATATATATATATATATATATATATATATATATATATATATATATATATATATATATATATATATATGATGTAGTTTCTATTGATTCTTTCTTACCGGGATGGCATTCGACCAGTACTCATAGCAGTCCTCGCAAAAAAGCTCGGAATTCGTTAACATTTTGTGGCAATGCGCCTTGCACAGTCGCCGTTCTACGAAGAGGAAATAACAGAAAATTTTCTCGTTAGATCGCCGCCATTTAATCCCTGTCACCCCCCTCCTCTTCTCGTAGGATCCCCTCTATTTACACCCGCCCTCCCCCTCGCCTCCAACTTCCTCGAAGGTAACGCACCGCAATCTCTTCCCGCGCAGATCGCGGAGACGTCCTTACAGCCGCAAGTGTAGCAGGTTTCTAAGGGATCATGGTCCTCTACCATTGCCTCCTGTTGATGTATTCCAGATTTATCACATCGAATATCTCAGTAATCTAACTTGCGAACTGAGGACGTTGAACACAACCGTGCGTGCGTACGTAAGTGCATGTGTATGTGGGGGGGAGTGGGGTGGCAAGAACTGTTGCCATGCTGCTCCAAGCGTACATTCGTGATGTTTTTGAAAAAATATGCTAGTTACAACCTCGTCGTGTTTCCACTCTTTCTTCATACTGCCCGCACTAGATTGGTAGCCAAATGAAGCTATCGAAGGCTCCGGCTTCTTCGATGTCGCTGCCTGTTTTGGCGAAGACTTGCCGTCTTTCCCCTCCTCTTGTTCCCGTGAAACCACCACGCTTTCCTTCGCCCGGGATTCCTCTTTCAACCAGTTGTTTTCCTCGCGAAGAGCTTTGTTCTCCTGCATGGAGTAGGACGACGCTTCAGTTTCGATTTGCAGGAATTTCCTTCGCAACTCAAGGGTGAGAAGGCCATTTTAAGCTTAGCACAATTGGAGGCAATTCGGAATTATAAAAAACCGAACGTGCAACTCTCCAATTGTCACGTCGATTTCTCAAGAACGTCAAAAGTTACTAGATCAAACTGACCTTTCTGAGCTTCATGATTCTGAAGCTAAGCTCGTTAATCTGAGTCCTCAGAGCCTCATTTTCCTCCCTAACAGAAGCCCCCCCCCCTAGCAATGGGGTGGAGCTCACATTAGCGGAGAACATGGGCGAAGCTCAGCGTTTCTTCGTTGAGGAGCACACAAACGTTCCCCCCCCCTTCCAGAATTCTGCTGGGAGTATAATTTTTTTAAGTACCGCCTTATTATTTGCGCGACATGAAAATATGGATGTCGCATTGGTATATAAGTCTTACATTTTAATGATGAAGGATGCCAAGCCGAGAAGAAAAACTTGCACGATTTGTATTGAAAGATCTCCTCGCGATATCATTTTAGCGTTGTCGCGATATTTTCTGCTGGAGCGGTAGCGGGATTCTACCCGCCGGGGGATTTCGTGCTGCGTCAAATGCAGCGAGCCATTGTTTCAGTTCCGCGGCTTCCTTTCCGGAACCTGTTGAATCATGGGCAAATCCTGAAATCCCATGTTTTTTTTACACTACGACATCGCTCCCTGGTGGGTCGTACGAGAAACCTGGAGCTCGGCAAGTAGAAGGCGAGAAGGGAGGGCATTTTTGGACAATTTTTTTTTCGAAATTTAAAAAACTGGTGGGGTTTCAGTGCTAAGACAACGGCATTCCCAGGAATTTGCCCCACCGGGCCCACATTCCAAAATCCAAATCTACCCTCACGACCCCCCACGGCCCACGGCCATGCAACGCATGTTTCGACTTTTGCGTGGATCAAGAGGGGCTGTGTGCCTCGGCGTCGCCGGTGCTGCTACCGCTGTGTACAGCGGTGTTGTTTCCACCGCAGAAAAGGCTCAAGGCTGGCCGGAGGCTCCGGAAGGGGGTGAGCGCCGCACGTTCCACGCCCCCGACGGGACTGTGAAGGCAATTGAAACGATGCTCAACTATCAAAACCGACGAGGGGTTCAGTCTTCTCTTCTCCGCAATGGTATCGTGGGCACGGGAAGGGACAGCAAGGGCTCGGACAGAGGTAAATACGCTGCTTCATCCTCAGCCAACATCCACACGTAAGCTGACCCGTGTATCCCCAAAATTTTCCAGGGCTTTTCGGCACAGACTGGGCCCCCACAAAGGTACGCGTCGAGAATGCTCGCGCAATGGAGACTACTCCAAGCCTTGATCGCGAAGGCTTCACCTTGTTGCCTCAAGACGTGGAGGCGGAACTCGGAAAGGACTTCAACTTCTATAACGACAACGATATCATACAGAGATACTACCCCAGCATCGCTGAGAAGGTCAAGAAAGCAACCGGAGCGACCCACGTCTACGCCTTCGACCACAATGTGCGCTGCGCGAGCGGCAAGAAGTCCGGAAAGAAGCTGGAAGGTGGCAACGCTGTCCAAGGGCCCGCGCACATCGTCCACACCGATTACACCCTTACCAGCGCCCCCAAACGCCTCCGCGATCTATCCAACCCCCCCAAAACCAACGATACATGGCGCAAGCTTACGGGTGGCAAGGATCCATTAATACCGAAGGGTAACGTCGAGAAGGCGATGTCAGAGAACGGAAGATTTGCGATGGTCAACGTCTGGAGAAACATCAGACCAGAACCAGTGCAGCGCTTCCCTCTGGCGGTGATGGGGGCTCAAAGCCTCGATATAGACGACCTCACGACGTTTGAGATACACTACACCGACCGGATTGGCGAGAACTACTTCGTGCGGACGTCGAAATCCGAGCAGGGGGGGCACAAATGGTACTACTACCCGCAAATGCAGCAGGATGAGCTGCTCGTCTTTAAGCAATGGGACTCCGAAGGAAAGCTGCTCACAGATGCTAAGGATGAAGAGACCGCGCGGAAGCACGTGCCTCCCTTTTCTCACCCCCCGCCCCAATTCTGCGCGCATAGCGCCATAGTAGAGCCGGTCACTGACGAAACAGCCCCAGATAGAGAATCCATAGAAGTCCGATGCATACTCCTGTACTTAGATCAAGAGCAGAACCGCCGGAATCGAGCGAAATGGTCGTCAACCCGTGCCGCAGCGCCATGGTCCTCATTCTTGAAAATATTCGGCGGAAAATGAGAAGGCAGCAAGCAGCAGGGCTAACAGGGGGGGGGGTGCAATGTGGTTGTAGTGCGAGTTTTCGCTACGACACAGCTAGCTTAGCTGACGATGCGCTTGCATGCGTAGCAGAGCGTTTCACAGCCAAATCGTAATTTTCTGACACTGCTGTCCTATCCCAAATATCTCACAATCATTATATTGTATAGCGAATCATCAATGTTATCATTAGACATATAGACACTTATCTTTTGTTGGCAGCGTGCACGTAGCGTAGCAATGAATTGATAGAGCTATCGTCGTAAGTACGCAACACTGGCAACGCTATTATTACACAGACACAATATGCGAGACGGATGTAATGAAGTGATTAAATCTTTCCCATGGTCATCCTAGTGTGGCTGTGTGGAAAGCAGCGGTCACAGCGCTTGTGCTGTCTAGCTGTATCTGTTTGTCCCTGCTATTATGTACATGTGCACAGATAGCACCATATGCATGTATCCTCCTGCCGATAAACAGCGTTACGAGGCTTTTGCGGTAGTGCGGCGCGTTACCGCCTCATGCTACATAGACACTCGACAATTACATGCCACATCATCATTAAATGATGTTGATGAACCGAAGACAGAGCAGGCCACACCTATTGATCGCCGATGAGAAATTTGCGCACATACGGACAAATCTAGACGACGTATTATGCTTGCAACACTGGCCGTACGTGTTGTCATCATACGTGCATTGAGCCATCAAAGCAGGCTATTTGCCATTATGTGTTGTAACCGAAATCTTTTTTTAATTATTCACTATATTGCTGCCGAAATCCCTCTATACAAGCGATGCGAATCCGGCGGCTGTATGTTTTTATCATTGGTTGGGTGAAGCACGTGATTCACGGTGGAGACCGCAGTCTCCGATCCACCTCATATACACGCGGAAAGTGGTTCGATTCGATGTGCATCACATGGCGAGAGTTAATGCTTCTGGGCTGGGGCATATCCTGTGCGTCAGCGCGTACAGCTTCTTCTCGATGAACTTGATTTTCATCCGCAGGCGAGACGACTTGTCCCTCTCGAGCTTCCACCTGTTGTTCGAAGCGAGGACGCGGTCCTTCGCCTTCCGAATCTTCGCGCGGAGTTGGTTTATGCGGGCGATCTGGTTGGGAAGGAAAATAATCGTACAATGACATCTTCCTCAGGACGGATAACTCTATTGGCACCACACCAACGCCTCCGTGCCAACAACGGTTAACGACGAGGGGCCATAAATACCTTTGACGCCGCTTGGATATGTAACGCCTTATCGACCTGGTGCCTGACGACTCTAGCGGCCCGATCGACGTTCTGCCAAAACTGAGAAGGGAGAGGGGGGGGGGGGGGGGGAGGGAGCAGAGAGCGAGAGGATTAAACAACCTCTCCTTTCTATGGCCGGATTTCTCTCGGTGGGCGCCGTATTTGTCTGTCGTACCTCTTCCTTTTCTCGCTGATATCGGCTAGATTCTTTGCCACCCCCGCAGAAGTAGTAGACCTCTCCAGGAGTGCCTAACTCGTCGTTTTATTATTGCACAGCAGCAGAGCAGCAGCAGCAACAACAACAACAACACGTCCCTTCATACCACACCGTCTCTTGCGTGTTTCTCCCAAGAAGAATCACTCGCGTTGTTACGTACAATTCTCGTGCACAAACGCACAAATTAACCCCCCACCCTCCTCCCACCACCCCACAACCACACCACCACACACCCCCCAAAAAAGAAAGTGTGGAGGAGCAAACACTTTGAAGTGGGAAAAAAAACCCAACATGCAGCTAAATCTTTTTGACTCGCTCTTACTGGGTCGTTGGTCCTCAGTTGTCGAGTTTGAAGTGGTGGTGCCGCTGTCGTCCCCCCCCCCACATGCGCACGTCATCGACCCGTTATTTCTCGCGCGCAGGCCACCGACGCATTGCCTGGTTGGGGATACCCAATTGAGTCAAGCACGAAAACCTGGCAGTGCACGCCTCCCGAATGCAAAGCTACGCAAGGTGTACCTTGAGCGTCCAGGAGTGATGTAGTAGATATCGATCAGGCCGGGGCACAAGCTGATCCTCTCGAGCAAACCGTGCCCTTCTGAGTTCTCGTATACTAGCTTCACGTGCTCCTTCCGACATGCACTGATTAATTGGCCAGGGAGGGGTGGCGGGGATCAACGAGCAGCTTTTCCATGAAACAAAACAGACGAGGAAAAAGAGCCGCATTTCGCGAGCAAACGCGCGAGCAGGGTGGGGCAAATGTTTGGAAGCCGCTGCTCGATGAAATATCAAAGCTATGGAATCGCTCTCGACCGAGGCCATGTTAGAGAGAAAAATGCTATGAGATCCACCACCTGACGATGTACTCGGTCCCATCCACGCCTTCGAGTACAATTTTGCGGTCAACGCTCTGTCAATAAACATCAAGCTAGGTGAGACACCGAGGGTTGGAGCTGCATCTGTCGGTTCCCGCATCTTTGCTATTGTTACTGTTGCTGCCGCTGCTGTATTATTCACCCGATTGGAGCTCAGAAGCTCTGAGACTGGACGAAGGATCTTCTTGTCTAATCCCTGTAAGACATCCCGTCCTCGGTTCGCCTGAGCCCCCCAAAAAAGACAGCGGTCGTCAGAATTAACGGAGATATTGCCGCTTCGGGCACGTTGTGCATTATCAGCGCGTTAGAAGCACACCTTCTCAACGTCCTGCAGAATCGATAAGATGCGGTGGAAGAGGACCGGGATGGACGCCAGAAGCTCGGTTTCGTCCTGCCCGAGGCGTGATTTTCGAAACGACGGGGACGACCACCACCACCACAACAATAAGAAGAAGAAGAAGAAGAAGAAGAACAGCGACAACTCAACCTCGTGGCTTGGATTGGGGAAATGCTATGGCATCTATCTGTTACCGGCCCAATAGTCAGGGCTTGGCCGTCTACAATGGAGCTTCGATCGAAGCGGTTGACGTAGTGCGTTTTCCAATTAAATCGAGCAATGTACCCCCGAACGAGCGTCGAGCTGTTGCCCTGATTGAAAAACGCGATGCAGCACGGTCATAAGCTCCCTGGACAACACCGCAGCACAGAAGGACATTTACCAGTGCGGGCCTAGGGAGAACTCGAAGGGGTATTGCACTCCTAAAGTTGGTCTCCACGTGTTCTTCTTTCACATCACTGATTGAACGTATCGAGCTCAGCGAGCGGTCAGCAAGGGCTTCGTCAAAAACGGCACTTACGGGATGTAATCTGATTTTGCCAGCAGGACCTTGCTGAGGTCAACCAACGGGTCGCTCTTCTCGGTTTCCGGTCCTGCCCCGCTTGCGCTGCAAAATCGAAGCATCAAAGCAAGAGAATACGGCATCGTCGATGGAGCGTGTGAAGCAATGCAGCCACGGAACGTGGAAAGAGAGTGCCATTCGCAACGGTTCTAAACTAAAGAGGAAAATTCCATGCTTAAATCGAAGCCCCTGGATTCAACACCTGTGGTTTGAGGGGTGATTGTGCTCCTCGTCTTGCTGGTCGCGAGTTGCTTCCCGAGCGGCCCGCCGCCCTCTCAGAGCAGCGAGGAGAAGAGGTCCTGGTCCACCGTCCATAGTTTAATCCGCAAGCCTGAATGTAAAGACTGTGAGGATGATATTGACCGCTCGCGGATGCTCTCCACGAGCCCACTGAAAACGCAGGGAAGGGCACTTCGTCCCGAAACGCGAGGGGAAAGTGCCAGGAAGGAGGCGCTGGGCTTGAACCCCTGCATCGGAAGCGGTCGGAACGGTAGGTCGCGGATTATTGTGAAGTGGGAGGGGGGGGGGGGAGGTACCTGCGGAAGCTCTCACTCTCTGGATGTGTATGTGTGCTACTTGGTGTCCCTGCTGCAGGGCTTGGGTTGTGTAGCCTTCGTACGACTATCCAGATAGCTCTGTATTATTTAAATACAAATGATATTATACCTGCGACAATGAATACACCGACTAAAATGGTTCGAACTTACGGCGTTCCGTGTCTGTGCTTGGGAAAGGTTACTGTTTTTAGAAATAATCACCTCCTTTCCTACCAGCAGCGCGGTTTTTTTTTTGCAATCCGACGTATGAGGATTTGGAGTTGCGACAACGTGGATTTGATGGCGTCAATTGTTAATGATGTAATTTCAAGAATACACGAGAAAGCTGTGAAGGGGTAGAGGGTTGACCGGCAGACCGAGGGAATCACTTCGCGAAAAAAAAAGTTTGGTGATTTCCGCTCATATTGCTGTGCTAATCAATAAAGAGGATAAAACTATAGTGGTTTTCCTTCTCGGAAGAATTTAAGCAGACATAATTATCACTGAGAGGAAAAGCTCCTGGAATGTCGATCTGAGGCCAGTGTGTATTCAGATCTTTGAGCATTTTGAACGGAACGAATATCGACTCAATAAAACAGCATACGACAACACTGTGAATAACATTTATCAGATCTAGCCATTCATTTCATAGTTCTCATAGTTTCTATGAAAGCATTTCTTCGAAAACATAGTTTGGATTACAAATTCTGCTGGTCTTCCTATCAACATCCAGACTTATTTCAACCAAAAATAGCTTATGCTTTCGTAGGGAATTATAGGGTACGTCTTTCGTACGACAACTTATCTTACGACAACATGTAAACATTGCCTTCCCGTCGGACTGCTTGTGTGCAGCATTGGATCCGAATTCCATTTCAAAATTCATCATGTCAACACCTTCAGACTCAATCGAGAGTGTTATTCGAACAATAAATCGCGACATCCAATAAAATTTGAAAATTACCCGAAATCCAGCTCAACTCTCGAGAGGCAGAGCTCATTTCGGTACTTTTTAACGCTGAAAAGATCGCCTCATCTGGCCCAAGTCGGTCGTCCAAACCCCCCGGCGCCTAGACTGCGCGACAGATTCCCAGAGAAGTGGTCGTAGGGCGGATAACGTTTTCGCTTGGTATCGTCGGCGCCCACAACCAGGAACCACCGTTTTCGGGCAACAATTGGATCGATTTTCACAGTGTCTCGGAAACGCAAAAACCGAGTACACGATCAATTTTGTCCATAAAACAAAGGATATTTCTCTATTGCGACTTGAACTTTTTCCTCTCAAACGAGTTTGAAACGGCCCTGTGTGCCGGTAGTCTAGGCACGTGGCGCTGACGTCGCCGTCTCTCCCCTCACGACCGCTCTCTCGAGACAGAAAAATGGTGTCTAGCGAACACCGACTCTATCGAGTCCAAACCTTCCAGGTGCACGTCGAGCCGATACCGTCTGCTACCGTTCCAATCCCATTTAGAATCGAGTTTAGATCCCCTCAGCTCCGTTTCTATGCGGAGCGGACGCTGCCCCAGGTAGAACAATTCCTGCATTCTTTATCCGCGGCCGCCGGAAAATATCCATCATGCACATTCAGGTTCACAAATTTCATGCCTCCTGGAGGAAAACATACCCGACGCTCGCGAAGATTCCACGGCCAGAGAAAGCTGTATTAGACATCATGAAGAAGCAGGCTGCAAGCGCCAATGACCTGGCTATGAAAATCAAGGAATACTTTTGGTGGGTATCACGCACGCAAACGAGCACGCGAGCAATATCTTGTGGAAAATCGAGCTCTTCTCTAGATTAGAGCGGAGAGATAGAGGATCCGAACTTTGGCAAATGGGAAGAGAGGGTTGGGGCAAAGCACTAAGTCTGATTGTATGCAGGATCATATTCCAAATTTCCTGTACGAGGGCTCTGTTGCTTGAGTGGCTGAAACTTCCGGAGCGGTCGAAAATCAGATTTACGGTTCGCAGCCTAGTTATGCTGCCCCATAGCTGGTGTATTCATAAATAACGACGTGGTCCTTGCAGGCAAACGCGGCGCGACAGGAGAGTTGGGTTTTGGACCAGGTAGAATCGCACTACAACACCCCCTTTGTTTCATAATGTCAGATATCGAAATATTTTTTTAATTTTGATATATAAAGGCAAAGACCCAGGTATCTCCAGGACGAATGAAAAAGTCTTCACAGTATCTAATTAAGGTTATCCTTTGCCACGACACATGTTGGGGAAGGTTTACGAAGTCTCTGTTTTCAGATCGACGGGACGGCAGGGACGACCACCAAAGGAGCGATTCCAATAATCAGAAAGTCCAAGAAGAAGAAAGAAGGGAAGATAAAGAAGGGAAACACAGACAAGGTTAGCAACGAAATTATGCGGGGCGTAAAATTGACGAAGCGCGCTCATCGAATGCGAATTTCAGGCGTGTTTGAATGCCGAGCGAATCCGGGAGAGGTTTCAAAATAACCACAAAGATCTGATCACAAAGGTAGAGCCAATAAAATGGTGTGCTTTTGCAATAGAGCCCCCTACAGATTCCGCCGCTTTTACAGGTGATAATAGATGCAGAGAAATCGAAGAGAAAAGGCTGTCGTCGCGACGAGCACAAGCACCTAAGAAAGAATGCGTCGCAACGCGACTTCGGTGATAAAAAGAAGAGAGCACCCGTACGACCACCAGAGCGGGCGATACCCTCAAACAATTCAAGTGAAATGGAAAATAGTCCCAGGTCCAGGAAGGCCAAACGTCACAACGACTCGACAGCTGATGTCAACACTACAAAGCATCGTGGAATGTCGCTGCTTTCCAAGAAGCACGCTTCGAAGCCATCAAGACCTCGTCGAAAGCCACCCCCACCCATCCAGAGAACTGTTGCAGGGAACACAGAAGCTGAAACGAACTTTGTTCAAGAGAATCTTCGGAATATTGACCAATCGCGGCCGGCAGGGAAATTCCTGGAACAGCCACCAGCACCACCTCGTAGACCACCACCACCCTTTCCACAAAGATTGATTCAAAACACAGAAAGGACGCCCTCTTTGCAAAAGGGCTCTTTTGATGAGGAGAATGCCATGCGGAATGAGTTGCCAGGAGAGCATCGTCGCTCTGAAGTTGCATCTGCAAGAGACGCCAACAAGTTTTGTCACGTGTTGTCGTCAAAGCCCACTCCTCCAAACGTTCCACCACCAGGATGGAAACCGCCGGCTGGTTGGAGACCTCCCGCTGACTTTACTCCTTCGTCCTTCCAATGGAAAAAACTTTTGTCGGATCATGGCTTCGTTTGATCAAGTTGTTTTTTCTTCTCTCTCTCTCTCTCTCTCTCTCTCTCTCTCTCTCTCTATTCTCACCGGCGCGCCTGAGGATCCTTAGCAAAATTGTTTGCCGCACCAATGGACCATGCTGTTCGTAGCACACACGCGCACCGGCGCACTAGCAGAGCTAGAGAGTACAGGGACTGTGGCTAGCGACTGATCGGACACACTCACATCTAGACATTTTAGCAACAGCGTCACTACGCTTTGTTATTGCAGTCGTGCGGGCCGTGCGTGTCAAAGTGTAATAAGCTAGTAAGCGCAACAATGCAATGCGCTGAATGATCTTACTTGCATTGTACCGAAGGAAAAAAAAGTGCAACAATGTGATGCGTTGAATGGCCTCACTGCATGTGTTGTCTAGTTGTGTAGCAATGCATGTGAAGCATTGCACCTTGCTAAGAAGCAGCCGAATCGGTCACATGAAAATGAACGATACTAGGTCACCTGCGCGAACGATTCTGTACAATGCAAGGACTATTCATGCTCATCATGCAGGTTGTCCCAGCAATCATGCTTTTGGTCGAAGCACTTACTGTCAAAACAATGACACAGTTCTATGAATGTTACTTTGCTTTAGCTTTGCTAGAGCATTTGGCAATTTTCTTTCATTCTTGAAGCATGCCTGCTTGAATCATGCTTCGTCTTATTGTTATATCTTGGGCAATTTGATGGATGAAGTTTGTAAATTTTGAATAACTTGACTCATCTACAATCTGCGTATCTACAAAAAGCAAAATCAATTGATGGATGGTAATCTCAACAAAACGAAACGTACACACTAAGGCACGCAAATCGGCAGGTGTGTCCACAGAACATAAAACTTACATATGCATCTGGACGTATTTTGGCAGGCTGATGTGAAGAGTTCTACGATGTGACTACGAAACAAAGATGTTGAATGAAGTAATAAGATGATGAATCTCTTTAGAACGTGACGAAACATTATTTTCAACCGAATGCTATCCTCAAAGCCTTCTCCTTCAAATTCATCTAAAATGCTACATATTCTAATTGACGTCAACCGAAGCTGAGATGTAATAATCATGCGAGAATAAGGAGAACATGTAAACGGAGGGAGGTCACGAGATCACGACCTTATCTGCAAAGTCTTCTGGGTTTGTAAACATTATGACTATGGGTGTAGTCTTCAAGAGAAAACAGTTTCCGATTGATTTGAGTTGCAAGAATGCTTCCGTCAATTCGTTTTTCCAGACATTGTTCTCATCGAAATTACTCTGGACATTTTTGCAACACAATTCTATTTTAAATATTCAATAACTTTAAGTGCAGATGGTGGTCAAGTAACCTTGTTAAAACCTGTGAGGGAGACCACGAAGAGTATTCCGGTTATTTCCTGAAAACAGCCCATCCATTTTCTATGACAACCTGCTTGCTGTCCCACATCTATGACACTGGTAGCAAAAAGCAAGAATTAATCGTTGAAGTGATTTACGAATAATAATGGCACCAGTAATTGTCGTCCCTTGCTTTGAATTCCTAATTTTCAAAATTCATGGCGAAGTGTCACATAAATCATGTTCAAGTTGTTCTACATTGACATTTACCATTTCGCTCAGTCCGCATTTCTGTCTTCGATATCTCAGTATATCTTCAAATGATGGGATGTAGTCTATCCGTCTGATGGCATCCAACCTCTTGTAAAAATACGCGGCTAATTCAAAACACTTCTTTTTGCTATCGGGTTTTGCGTTGGACCATAAAGATTCTATTGCTGTACAAACTTCTTCAGTATAGCACTCCACATATTTGGGGAAAGATTCTTCAGATGTCATGGAAGTGCGCCTCTCTTCATTTGATGAAAGATAATCCTTTAAAATTTGAGCCAAGGCAATTTTCTTCTGTTCAGTATCGTGACGACACATTGATATAGTTTCCTTCAGGAAGAAATTCTGAATATCAGCCTTGAATGACCCTCTCTCTCTGTTTCCAAAGCTAAAATAATTTGGAACATGACTATTTAGCTTCTTAAACATATCCATTGTATTCTTGCGGTTCCCTAATACAAGGAATCTGCTGATCTGTAAGTCATGCTTTCGATCGGCCAAGAGTTCTTGAGAAATCTTCCTATCTAACAACACTGCCTAACATTAACATTACATGTGTGCAAACAAATTGTTAGCCGAATCTTACTCGTACGGAAATCAATATAGCCAGGAAAAACAACAGTGTGCATTTACCCAATGCATGTTACTGACTACCTCTTTCTCATCAAGCTCATCGTATCCCCTTCGCCGCAAAGGCGTCTCCAGGTTCGCCTCCGAGCCCTGTTACGCATTGAGCATCACGAACACACAACGCACCCTCAGGTAGCAAAAATAATGAGCAAAACCACCTCACACTGGAAGTCCTCCACCAACTCAACGAACTCGGGCTCATCGCTGCAGCAGACGCCCATTATTTCATTATTTCATCAAAGACGGCCGTCGCGAGGCGGATCAGCACGTGCGACATGCAGTCCTTTCCGCATATGCGACAGCCCTAAAACCTTGTCGCAGACTAAAACAGTACTGTTTGACTCTTTATTGTCGAACAGCAACACAATCTAAAAAAAAAAGGGGGGGGAGAACACAGGCGTACAATGGCGGTGGTCCCCGCCACCATTGGCCCGGTTTTGAAGGGAATTGACCAGTGCGAGGGCGATGATGGCTTCCAAACGACGATGGATCTGAGCCCGTTGGATGATGCCCGGAAGGAAGGGGGAGACCAGGTGCGTGGATACGTGTTGCATTAGTTGTTAGTTGAGCGGTCCTTCCAATTAGCACAACATGCATGTGCATCAATGTTAGCATGGCTGTTGATGACACGCTTTGCACTGGATGATGAGTAGAAATATTGATTTCATAGAGTAAGACGCAAAATGATTACAAAAAAATGGCCCAAGCACTCGATTCAGAGGTGACTCTAAGACTCTAAGCTCGAATGTTACAAGCTCCTGTGCACTTTAACCACTATTCTACTTTCGCAGATCGCAAAGATGAAGGACTCCTTCAGGGCATTGAAAGAAATGCAGGAGGAGTCGGTATGATATTTTCTAAGTCAAGTAGATGCATGTTCAGTAATTTCAGTGTATTTAGACGGAATTGATGAATGAAGAAATCAACGAGGAACTCCAAAACATCCAGAGATGCGAGAGAGAGATTGCCGAGAAAAGGGTCGTAGATACTATGTCAGTTGGTCAATCAATAGTGCTCATCAATAAAAATACTAGGGAATCCTCCTCAAAACCTCAGAGGATTGTAGAAGCCGATCCACTCTCAGTTTAAAACGGCAACGACAGGTAGTGGAATTCTCAGAAATAGAGACGCTGTTCACTTAAACTTGTATGCTCAAGATTCAAAGCCTCACCGACAAAATCGAGGATATACGAGCCCAAGTTCGAGGTAGATATTTCTTGTTAAAATCTTGATTAACTTGGCTCTTATTAATTGGTCACATTAGCAATAGAGAACGCCAGTGATCTTCAGGAAAGAGCCGTCAGAGTTGAATACCAACGCAATCGAAATCTGAAAGAGAAGCTGCACCAGGTAAGTGCGTGTAAAATTGAGGAGTTTTGACCAGGCGAATTGAAATTTGAATATATCAGGTCGAAGTCAGCAATGAAGAATACCAGGAAAGGATTAAGCTTGTGATTCAACGACAGGTTGGCTCATAACAAGATTTACTCAACAAAATTCTCAAATACTAACCACATGGTGATTCAGGACCAAACATTGAAACGGTTAGAGGGACAGCTCCGAGCATCCAGGAATGCAGAGATTCGCGTCCAAAGAGTCATGAAAGTAGCTAATTTCAAGGTACTTTTCCACTGGCAAAACTAAATTCTTACTTTTTCGTAAAACAGCAAAAATCACTGAAGTTAGAAACCGAAAAGGAAGAACCGACTAGATCAAACTCGTTGTATTATGACCGTATGGAACGTGGGAATGCTGAAAAGGCCTCAATGATACAGTATAGAAAGAGCGAAACGCCACGTCACTCGCGCACGCGACCACGAATTATTCGTCACGCCGCAGGGCGTTCTCTTACAATAGTACCACCATCACGAAGAAGGGGACATTCTGCCCAAAGACCTGAGAAGAGATTAGATTTTGAATCAAGTGCCATGGACAACAGCAATGAACGGAAAACAGAGAACGAGGATATAGACAAAAAAATTATGCTGGTCGATTCAGTCGATTCCGCCGACCGGGAAAGAACAGTGTCAGATATAGTACACGGGTCAGATAAGAAAATTAAACATGAGACAAGAGGAAGCTCCCCATCACACTATGACTTTGTTACTTATGAAGACTCGATTCATAAGCAAGGTACGTTCTAATGATAATCTCGATGGTTAACTCGGTATTTGATTGTTATCTTCGTTCTTGTTGTGCAAAGACGATGATGCAGAGAAAGTAGAAGATTTGTTGGATGACGTTGATTCTGTTGCATCTGGGGAAACAACCCGCATAGATCTAGAATCTATACCACGAGGTGGCACCGTTGACAACTTCAAAGAAGGTAGTGAACTGTGCGGAAATATAAGTGAATCGGAGAGTATTGCTGCCGACTCGCCAAGGAGTCACTCACAATCACCGAGGGGACTACACGGAAATCTTTCATGTTGCGGTATGTTTTTATCATCATCCAAAAGACATTCACATTCGAATACGCATACCCAAACAACAGAACAAATGGCAGAATTTTGCTGCATGGTGTCAGGGGGACGAAAGTCTGGAAAGCAATCAAGTAAAAAGGTTGGTTTGTTATGTAACTCTTGAACATCTTGAAAGGTGGACATTCCAAGGCGATATATTTATATTTTATATGTATTGTGTGTGAGAGAGATGTGCGACAGTGAGAAGAGATGCGTGTGAATATACATATGCAGCCACATGCATGTGTGTGTCAAAAATAGTGTTATTTTTTGCCTCAACATGCGTGTCATTAGGAGTTTTCTGGTTTAGTTAGGCAAGGAGATCTTAAAAGTGATAAGGTGTGTCCAAATCATCACATTTGCTTACCAATTCCATGATTAACTTTTTCGTTTTTACTATGAATCGTATGGTCTTGCACCGAAACTTTGTCCTTGTCGAAGATCGGCATCAATAGTTTCCACGCGAGTGAAATAGAGATTGGAGAAAATAGATCTTCCCTGAGAAGAGATTATGCAGAGAGCAATGCAAAAGAGGGCCAGTTTTGTGTCCTCATGTAAATGTAGTGCACATCAATTACGAATTTTAGCAGTCACACGTGTGATCAGTGTCCGCCATGATGATCATGCCACGTGTCGAGAAACTCTTGTTGAAGTGTCATTCACATGGCACATGTGTTCACTGAAAATTAAAAATGTTGAGGACAGCGTTTCTCATTGTTGTGCTGCATCACGCCAGCACTTCTAGACTTCCCAGTGTCTAGACTAGTAGACATTGATGATCACTGACCACTCACGCTGCACCACCACTGGACCAAGCTAGCAACGGCTGCTCTGTGTTGTTTTGACTCTGAACTCCAAGAGCTGGAGAGCACTCACACCCTCTTCTAGTCTTGAGTCAAAGGCACGTGCGGCGGCAACTTTGAAAATCACCTCCGACCTTGAGAATCACACTCCCCACAGTTGCCGAGCGAGGGGCTTGCGCAAGTTGAAGTTTTTCACCTTTTTTCCCACCGACTCATAAACTTGGTTTTGTCGATGTCGAGGGAAGCTCTGGAGCCGTGCTAGCGTGTGACAACCCTTGCACCAAGCCAGCAAGCTGGCAAGCTAGCAAGATCCTCACTCAGCTTGTCCATGTTCACATCAAGGGACTTCTTTGCCGTCCAAATTTGTCAGGTGCTAAAACTCTCTGCTAGTCTGGCGGGTGAATCAATTCGAACAAACACCTTCCTGTCAGGAAGAGTCTTTCACAATGTGAACTCAACACACCAAGCGTCCCTCGTTGTGTGATGTGATCAACCGAGTCATCGGTCCAGCAGTGGCCGGCTAGCCGGGGCGACGCATCTCCAGCTCGTCTCTTTTGAAGTTGGCACGCTGGCTGCTGTGGTGGGTACAGTGGTGTCCTTGTGACTCTCCGACTTTCCCTCTAGCCCTCGCTAGCTCGCTCGCTAGCTAGCTCGGGCTTGTTGGCGCATCACACGCAGCGAGATTGTCCAGGACGTTGCCCACCCACCTCCATTCACTGGTTCAGTGCAAAGTTCCAGAACCAAAATCGCCAAGGGCTAGAGCGTGCATGCTGGCATGAATGAACGAAACGACGAAAAGTGTGATTGTGAGTTCTCGCAGAGTGCACGCATGTCACGTTTTTCGGACCCACCTGGCCACAATGAAGCGCGATTGTACGATTCAAGATTCGTTTTCACTTCAACATTCCAACATGAAGTTGCGCCACTTGCACTGCTGAATGAACAAAGGAATGAAGCGATTCAGCTGCAGCGGTGCTGGCTAGCTGACATGGCTGGACGTGCCTCAAACAGGCGGTGGGCGGACTCATCCACAAGAAGTTTTGAAGCAAGAGAACGGAAGCATGGGGTTTTCACCTTGCGTCCAATTTTTATAGCGAAAATACGTAAAATTCACCTGGATTCCTACTCACGTTCTAAAAACTGATCCCTTTTTTTAATTTTTGGATGTCGCAGCACATAATTTGCCAGTGTTTCGTGCGAAAATTCGCTGGAGATCATGGCGTCGGGGCTGCTTCCTGGCCTGCCCCCGATGACTCCGCGCAGTATTCTCTCTGTCACTGCCCTAATGCTGATTGGTTTCCTCCTCATGGTCTCGCACCAGATCAATACAATGTCCTTCACCGTCTTCGAGCTTAGGAAACAATTGGCAACGGTTGGTGAGGGGCGGGGGGGGGAGAGAGAGAGAGAGAAAAGTTCTCTCTTTCTGCGTTCGCGCACACGTCATCAAGTTCTGCGAGAGACCCCAAACACAGTCCCTTCCACCGTAAATAACGCTTTTTGGTTTGTTCCTTCAGCTTCAAGCTAAAGTGGATGGTGGGGCGGCGGGCGGACCGGGGAGCGAGAGCCGTGATACGACATTTGCAGCAGAATTCGTCCGAGGGACTTCTCATGAAGTTAGTGACGGGGAGGGGGGGGTCCCCATGTCTATCACGCTGGGACAGAAAATTCACTACGAGAAGGACAAGGACGAGTACTGCCCTTTTCATCAC